>NW_026505124.1:0-125000 GCF_026875155.1 Cherax quadricarinatus
ACCCCCACTAACTGCCCTATAAAAGGGTTCCTGAAGACATGCAAACAAAATTTGCGACAGAGGGCATCCCTGTCGCAAACCCCTTCCCATCTGTATGCTACTACCTAGTCGTCCATTAACCTGTATTCTCATTACTGCACCCAGATACAAAGTTTTTGCCAAGAAACAATTTCCCTCCCGAAACCCAACCAACACATAAAACTCCATAATGCATCCCTTTCTACGCTATCATAAGCAGCTCTCCAATCCAGAGCCAAAACACCCCCTCCCCCCTATGCTCTATAAAACTCCTAATAACTCCATGCCCTTCATACATTGATCTACCCGGTATGCCATATTGTCCTCTATCAATTACTTTACCTAAAACCTGTTTGATTCTGTTCCCTAATACCCTTGCAAATAACTTATAATCACCGCACATAAACGATATTGCACAGTAATCTTCTACCTGTGTCTGTCCACCCCTTCGGCACTAATACAACAACAGCAGTCCTTTGCTGCTCACCCATTGCCCCATCTTCCTTCATTACATTGAACAATCTGACTTAAAATCTCCTCATACTTCCAGTTCTTAACATAAAAATCATTAGGCAACCCGTCTACACCCGGTGCCTTACCTAAACTTGCATCTGCTATAGCTTGCCAAATTTCCCCTTCCATAATCTGTCCTTCCAAAGTCTCCCTATCTCTACCAACAAGCTCGCATTGCACATAACCACCCATTTCCCTTAAGCATCATCTCGTATACCCACATGTTGTGCATATGACCTAAACCATGCATCAATATCCACTCATACCTTCAATCGACATCAATACCTGCCCTTCCCTATACCCTCCCATCCCCACATGAACAGTTAATCCCATCATCTCCGTAGCCACTCTCCTCTTACGCTGTCCTCTCAACACACACGCCGATGGCCTATCACCCCATAATACCTTCTCCAACCCCGCCAAAACGCGTGCACCATCAAATCTTTCTATTTGCAAATCCCTAATGCTCTCCTTTAATCCCTCAATATCTCCCACCGGGCAACTAACCCTCCCACGTTCATAGCAAGCTCTCAACTGCCCCTCAAGATAAGATTGAAACCATACTTTAACCTATTATATTCCTCCCACTACTTACATAAAAATCCTTAATACCTGATTTCGCCACCGAGTCCCACCAACTAACCAGATCACCATTCCCAGGTGCTTCTGCCTCCAACCCCTCCCAAAACTGTTTAAATGACTTCATGCAACAACTTTACATTTAACTTCCAATACCCCCTACCCCTTCGTGGCAACCCCCCAACCCAAATCCCCAAAACCCCCTATGATTAAAAAAATACCACATCCAACACCCTCACCCTATGTATTACTACCCTTCTGGGACGTACAAACGATCGAGCCTAGCAGCATACCCACGCCTAATAAATGTATGCTCTAACCTCCCCCCCCCACAGAAATCGATCAAACCCACCCCTGATAACAATTCTCCCAATATTCCCATACAATTCCCCGCCCCCTGGGTTTCCCCACATCCTTACGCCTTATCACACAGTTCCAATCACCCCCTATCATGGCTACCCCCGGCAATCCACGCAAGTAGAAAACCCAGCATTCCCTCACAAATTTATTCTTAATGCTTACGTCACCCTCTGCCGGGCCAAAACCCCACACACCAACGTCATCTGTACCTGACCCCACAATCCATCCACAGTATCACCTCCCCTCCCCCTATTCACAATGCCTGATAAACCAACGGGCTAGTTTCCTTTACCAATATAGCACACCGCCTTTCAATCTGACTGCATGCAACATACACCTTAAAATCCCTCCACCTTAAAACTCATACCATGTCTATAATTATGCCCCGGGCAAAAACCCAAACATCAACACCATGACGCTCCAAAAACTCCCTAAACCACTCACACTTTCTCTGCGACCTCAAACCATTGATGTTTAATGTCAAGCATTTAAAAACAGACAAAGAGTTTTCCCTCTTGACACAACCTTTTTGTCACCTGATCACCTCATTGCCACTCTTATCCCCCCCCCTTTTTGTGCACTCTTACTCGATCCCTTTCCCCGAGTGTTTTTTGAAAACCCCCCTGCATGACATCCCCCCATGTTTTCTTCCCTGAACGTTTTTGCGGGCTAAGCACTTCATCTGAATCTTAAGCGCTGCTGCGCACTTTCGCGTCGTACCGTCGACCTGCATCTCATCATCAAGCTCATCACCACGATGAACCTCAACCTCCCCGTATTCACAGACAAGACAGCCTTGTCACACACCTTAGGGCGAACTTTCCTTCGCCCCGCCGTCCTCTATAGTAGTCTCAAGATCCAGACCGTGCCTTCTTCCTGATAAGGCCCCGTGCCCAAAATATCCAAAGCATCGTCCTTATCGATGCTTCCTCCTGCTATCTTCACTTCTGCGATGATCTCCTCCAATGCCTGAACCACGCCCAAGGGAAAGGGGGTTCCCCCCACTCGTAGCACCTGCCATCTTCTCTGCCCCCTCAACCTCCTCACTCCAAAGACGCACTCTGCGGAGGCAGTGTCGAAAAAGGCTGCTCTTGATCCACTCTCCTCTCCTCTACGTTTCTTCGTTATTGCAGGTCGTTGTCTCCACGTCCTCTACCACATTGCGCTGCCAGGTGTTCATACGACCCGCACAAACGACAAGTGCGTCGTTGCCCTGCATATGTCACAAATACCTGAGTTCTGAAATCGTCCATCACCACATACGACGGTATAGGATGTCGTATCGTCATCTTTGCAGAGTACGTACCCTCAGGTATCCCCATGTACGTACCAGCTGACCACCTTCCTGCAGTGACCGTGTGTACCGTCCTATATTTACTCATGGCAAACCTTATGTCAGATGCATCCGCCTCGAATGGCACATTCCTGATCTTCACCCATGTGAAGTAACTTGATACATCATGCATTCTCACCATGACAGCATGATTCACAGGTATGGCCACTTCCTGAAACTTGTTCACCACTGCCTCATACATACTCGCCGAATTGAATTTAAGAAATATCCTCTTCGTGCCATTCAAGGCAAGTCCACAAATCTCTTCAGTAGCTATGCCGTAGGTGTCTCTAATTATTGCTGGTAGAAGTAACTCCATAGACGGCCCCGTGATAGCTCCACTGGTTAATTCAATACAGACTGTATTAACCCGCCGGCGACAAGCCTGCGCCATGTTGTGAAAATATTACTGCACCCAGTCAACACCAGGGGGTAGCAGCAGCACACGTCCTCTCTACCAAGGGTTGAGAGACAATCACACCACAAGCTCGGCCTCGCTGTTTGCAGAATCCCTGCCCCAAGGGGGCTAATGGGAATGACAGTCTTGTGAGCTACAAGCTCCGGCTCAGGCACCTACCCACCCTAGAAGGTTAGGACATGGTATTGAAGGCCTTTTGGTTAGAGTATTATTAAGATTAGCCGGTATTCTCCACGGCCCGGGCCTTTTCCAAGTGGTGGACCGGCCTTGCTCCCTCTTTTAGGAGTTCTGAGACCCAAGTCCCCATGGAGGCGGCACAAGTACCTCCTCATCTTTGGGACGGTCCAACTGTCCCCAGGCCTAGCCACTAGCTGGGCCCCCTGGCTGTCAGCCCAGCCCCAATGGGGCTAATGGGAATGACAGCTTAATGAGCTAATCAGCTCGGGCTCAGGCACCTACCCTACCCTAGAAGGTTAGGCAGGTGTCGATCTCTTTGTTGTTAGTTAGTTAGTTAAAGATTAGCCGGTATTCCTCCCGGCCCGCCTTGTCCAAGTGTGGCCCGCCGGGCTCCCTCTTTAGGGAGTTGTCCGTGAGACCTAAGACTCCATGGGAGAGCACAAGTACCTCCTCCATCTGTGGGCCCCAACTGTCCCCAGGCCCCCCAGGCCTACCACAAGCTGGGCCTCTCTGGGTCTGTCATCCCCCGCCCTCATGGGGCAAATGGGAATGACAGACTTATAGCTAAAGGCTCGGGCCTCAGGCCACCTACCCTACCCTAGAAGGGTTAGGCATGGTGTCGAGGATCTCCTTGATGTTAGTTAGTTAGTTAAAGATTAGTCCGGTATTCTCCGCCCGGGCCCTTGTCCAAGGGTGGCCCGGCCTTGCTCCCTCTGTATGGAGTTCTGAGAACCTAAGTCTCCCAGGAAGAGGCACAAGTACCTCCTCAGCTTGAGGAGCCAACTGCCCCAGGCCTAAGCCACAAGCTAGGCCTCTCTGTCTGCCATCCCCACCCCAAGGGGGCGAATGGAAATGACCAGTCTTAGAGCTAAAGGCCGGCTCAGGCAACCTATACCCTACCCTAGAAGGGTTAGGCATGGTATCGATCTCCTTTGGTTGTTATTATTATTATACATTAAAGTATTAGCCGTTTCGCCCGGCCGGGCCTTTTTCCAAGTGGTGGCCCGGCCCGTGGCTCCCTCTTTAAGGAGTGGCTGAGACCTAAGTCTCCTCATTGGAGAGGCACAAGTACCCTCCTCATCTTTGGGACCCAACTGTCCCCCCATGTCCGAGCCACAACTAGCTTCTTCGCTTCTAATGACCAGACTTTGGGAAAGATGGGAAGGATGAAGGATGGGTAAGGATGAAATATTGGAAGAGGGTTGGAGGGTGGGGAGAGGTAGATATAAAGGGTAAGTGGCCCAACCACTGGGGGTAAGTTGTTAAAAAGTTGTAATGTGACGTGAGAAGATTATTTTTTAAGGAGGTATAATCTAACCCATCAGACTCACATAATTATAATAGGTAATAAGTACATACTCGGAAGGGTGTAATGAAACAAGGTTCAATTGCTTGTTTTTGTTTGTTTTTTTTTGTCTTTTTTTTGTGCGCGATTGCACAACGGATATTCATACACAGGTAAGGCAATATTTTCTGGCCAGGTTTATGGAGCTTCGTGACAATAGCTTCTTAATTGGTGGTGTCCAACAATAGCAATGTAGCAAATTTTACCATTTAGAAAGTTATTTACGATGTCTCCCCAATTGGGGCGATGGTTTGATCAGTAGACATAGAAGGTTTCTGGTAGGGATCCCAATCTTCTTCGTCAGGTAAGTTGCTCAAAATCATGGGTCGAGGGGTAATCAGCGTTAGGATTGAAAACAACGACCCTCTGGGTGGGATAGTCCATTGCTTTGAGACCGGTGAGTGAGTATTGATGGGTGTAATCGGTGTATTATCACTTGGATAGGTTGTTCTCTATCTGGCATGTAATAGTCTTGCATTGTATAAGAAAGGTGTTTCATTGTTAGGGTGGCAAGGCGTACATTTATGGCAGTGATCTCCCTTGTTGTGTGTGTAAATCTGCCAGTTTAACCTGTCTCTCCTCCTGGTATTGGTAAAAACGAAAGCTCTATTTTTCTGGACCCTTTGTGAACGAGCAGGTGGGCTTGTTGTTAAGGATATTGGACACAAGGGTATTCAAGTATAGGTCTTATTATCATTTTTATACAGATGTTTTTGACAGTTGAGGGGCTTGATTGAATCGAAAGAGCTCTGCTAAGACCGGCTTTGGCTGGATGATCTTTTTAGATACATTGAGAGGTTGAGTGAAGCCGCCTGTCTATTTCATAGCCCAAGATCTTGTTAGGTTTCTAATGTCTAACAGTGTACCTCTGATGGAGAATACCTCCCTTTATCTTCAATGGTTGATGCAAACATCCTAAGCGTGCTAACAAGGACTTGTCAGGATGAGTCGTAACTCATTACTTCTCCCAATTAGATGTTCCGGAGCCGAGTTCAATATTCATTGTTTCTATGACTCTCTCATGACCTTTGTATTTTCCCTGTTACTGGAGTTGATGAGACGACATGAAATAACCTCAATGCAAACTGTGTCACATTTGTGCATTAAACTCCAGGTTGAGGAAGGTCATTCACCTAAATGTTAAACAGAAGTTGGACTGAGACCAAGAACCCTTGTGGACACCAGCCGTCGTATAAAAGGTTCTGTCCGACTTTTGCCATGAAAGGTGGAATGATTTTTCTTTGAGTTAAGAATTAGAATACTCTGAGAAAATCAGTTATGGTCTGGTTAGGTCAAGGGAGTATGTCTATTAAGGCCATCATGCCCTAAGCTATCAAAAGCTTTATGAACATCTCGGGTGGCAAATTAAGGCAAGAGTGCCCTGCTTTATAACTTTCTACAGTGTCAAAAATTAACATTTATTGCATGATGGTACCTCGAATGTGTTCTAAAGCCTAAGTGGTGTTCAGAGGGGGGTGGGGGGGGGGGGTAAACAAGGATAAACTTCCATATAGTAATTTCCAAGCTGTTTTAAATGACTTTCTCAAGAACTTTTCCAGTGTACTTCAAGTAAAGATTTAGGTCCAATAGTTCCCAGTTGGTGATGTCTTTATTGGGCTTAGCAAGCTAAGATCATTCTTGCAGACTTAATAAAAACAACTGGGAAAATGCCTGAGGCCAGGATGCAGCTTAAAGATATGTACCAAGGACTGTTTTTGGCCAGTTCCTAGGTAGGTACGTTATTGTTTCATTGTTATGCAAGAGGCCAGGGGCTCGAGTTGCTCATTCTTCTTCAATAACCCTGACTTATCTCCAATAAGGTAATAGGTCGAGTAAGCGGGGGTATCTTCAAGAGTTGAAGTATCGATGGTATAGTGGTTGTAGAGCACCAAGTTTTCATCTCTCCATGACATTACTAACTGATAATTGAGTATTGTGGAAATTTTTTAATTTTCCCCGAAACTAAGTGGCCTAATAGGTTGTGTAATGTTCATAATGGTCAAAAATTATTTGAAAATAAGAGTAGACCAAGAGCTCCCCTTTGCGCATGCGCGGATGTGCGGGGGTGTGGCGGGGTGGTTTGAAGGTGGAGAGGAAGCGGAAAAGGCATGGGTACCACGAAATGGCATTCACGGCGGCCTAAGGAATTAATATTATAGGCCTCATTTTCGAATAAGGAAAGTGTCGTGACTGTTCCGAGTGTAAGAGGTGGAGGGAACTGATTTTACTGGACCACGATAATAGAGTGGTAAAAGTGATGCGGGGTAGGACCCGGTGTGAACGACGCGTCGTCCTGGACTGAGCCCCGGGAAAAGTACCTGGTTTTGCCTTCACTCATCGGCTCAGATCTTTAATGGAGTGATCTCAATGTGGATATTATTTAGTCAATAAATCGTCTTGTGAATTGGTAAATGTAATTAAGAAATAACGCAAGTTAAGAGATTATGTGAGTGAAATAAGTCCCGTTGCTCCGAGTGAACTCGCCTAGACCTCGTGTTAAACGAAACGGGAAAGGGGAAACTCCTTGGAGTCACACGTCTAAAGCAGACAAACAGCGGATACCTCGTCCTGCTGGAATGAGAATCGTGTCCGGTGTACAGGACATCGAAAATGAATGTGAATCAAGAAATGTGGAATCTCAATCACCCACGTTAAGATAAACCCTTCTAGTTTATAGCAATTGCCTTAGACTGGCCAGTGTGGGTATGTTATAATTAGATAGGGTTTTGATAGTGATGTCCAGCTACATCAAGTGACCACCAGAGAACATCCTGGTAAGTATGGGATTATTGGTACAAATGTTTTTTCCGTGACGATTTATTCCATGGTGTCCTACCCCCCCCCCCTTCATCAGTAAACTCATATAATCTATACAGTCCCACAATTAATTAGTAGCACCGTCCTTGTGGGTGCTACCCAATCCATACTGGGTCTCGGATAGATTATTGGATAAGATTGGTAGGTCGAGGGGACCACTTGGTGCGACAAGGGGTGGTTACGTTTTCTCAACATGTCTACACGGGGGTGACTAACGGTAACAATAGACTGTCTCCCAATGAGATTACTGGTATGTATATAATGTTTGAGGTACATACAGGTTAACACCCTAGAAAATTTTGTGCCATATCTGCCCGTTTGGTCCTTCGAGAACGATGCAATCAGTGAAAAAATTACTTGAATTATTTACTTAATCATTAAGTGACTGATTGAAGGAAGTGGGTGTAGGGGCACATGTTTAATCGATCGGTGATGGATGACAATTTAGCCCAATTAATTGCTAGCACATTTGTGGCTAGGATATATACAAGAGTAAAAGGCAAGAATTACTCTTATAAGGCGCTCTACTAAGTTGTATAATCAGTGATCAATAATTCTCTAACCAGACTGATCTAATGGAGTTAATGTGGCTGACATTCCGTGAATTTTAGAGTAATGAAAGCATCATTACAGCTATTAACAGCCTTGTACCGAAGCATTTGATTAGTGAATCAAAGAACCGTGACCCTAAATGAATTATAGTTAATTTAGATGCTTTAGAAGTAGATTTGATTGTACATATTGTGGTTTAAAGACTGTGAAAGAGATCGGCTAGAGAAATTGTGCTGATGGAAGGAAATGAATGTTTTAATTAATTCAACATTACGAATTGGAAGAAAAACTGTCTTGTAAAAGTAAGGCATGAATAATTTAAAGGGTGTAACCAGCGTTGATCAACCAATTAATGCAAAGGTGGTGGTTTGCCAAACCTCCGTATACGGTCTGGAGAAAATCAGACTAGGTTCCAGGAATAATGTTCAATTGCCAGACCAAACAGCCAAACAGTCTAAGGAATATAACAACATAAGGACTCTGAAGTATCTGTCAAGCCTCAAAAGGGAAAAATAATCCCTGTGGTCAAAAATCATAGTTAAGAGTTAAATAGCACATAGGAAGTCAGGAATCTGTAAATGTTCCCTCACAGCCAAGGTAAGAGGAATATGTACGTCAGTAAGTGTAACCCAGTTAAGAAGAAGGTCAGGCCAAGGTAAAGATAGACTGACTCTTCGGCCAGGGTACTCAGTTACACTAAAAATTGTAATGCTGTAATTCTGGGATATTAAAGTGGAAAGAATAAAGAACTGTGTCAGATTTATCAGATTGTCTAGACATCAGAATGTAAAAAGGATTGTCATAAATACCAAATTGAACAGAAATTGCTATCAATGCAACAAGGGAAAGCACCAAAACAGTTAATGTGCAGGGTGGTCTGTGATTCTTATAAACATGGTGACAAAAATGATAATGTTTAATAAACCCTGACACAACAGTGACTGATGTAAAAGGTTTGCAGCTAATGGCACTAATGATGGCCTAGCAGAGGTAGCCTTGCCGGTGTTGGATGTAAAAATTCGATAAAGGGCATAAATCCAAAACCATACCGGCGTCACTCACCTCACACTGGTACGGGCCATGTAATATATGGCAGACTACCGCCTAGTAGAATGACGAGAGGGAAGTAGTGGAATACGGTCACGGTGTCTTACTCATGAAAGGTCAACCCAGTACAAGTATTCTTTCTAAATCGAGAATGATGTTGAACCAGCTAATTGTGGGGCGGACAGCATAGGGAATAATGTAACTAGGAAAGTCCCAAATGAGTCCTTACTCAGGAACAATTACCTGAAGAGTAAATGTGAATCTGGACATTACTGGATGGCGACTTCCGTGGAAGCTGACCGTCCAGATTACCACTAATTATAGGCTGTCGTATGGACATTAAAGGACCCAGCGCTGCGAACCTGACAAGAACTCCCAAAATTTGTTGACTGCTTTATAATGTTATCATTAATAAGCAGTGAAATAATAAATTGGTTCTGACTTCAGGCGACGATAAATGCACACCGTACTGCAACATGCGTCCACTGAGCGAAGTAATTGGGTAAATATTCTTAGTGGACAATTTCGGGTGGTGACGTCAACTGAAGAGGACTAATGAGGATATGTGGAAGGGTTAAAAAAGAAGGAAGAATTGCTGGATACTGACTTTGGATACAGAGAGACTTGTTATGTTAACGGTCTCAAATTCCAGTAAGCCCAATAAATTAAATCCAGGGACATAGGCTTAGGCCCGGAGGAGAATGGAACACTAATTAGTCCTTTTTGAGGGATCAATAAATATAGATGGCCATGGAGTCGGTGCCTGATGCAGTATTGTGCGGGGCTGACTTGGGAGACTGAGAGACTGGTTTATTGGTAAAGTCGCAAAATTCCAGTATGGGGGCCCAATAACCTTACTCCAGGGAGCATAGTCTTATGCCCCTGAGAGAAGTGAACACTAATTAGTCTAATTTGAGGGTTTCAATGTAAATATGATGGCCATGGAGGTTGGTTGCCTATATGCAGTAATGGGTGCTGGGGCTGACTTGGATACTGAAGACTTGTTTTATTGGTACAGTCTCAAAATTCCGTATGCCCAATAACTATAATCCAGGGAGCAAGGCTTATGCCCCTGAGAGAATGGAACAACCAATTAGTCCATTTGAGGAGTCCAATAATTGGTGGCCAGTGAAGATGGAAAAAATTGTACTCCCACAGTAGTACGTCGGTCTAGCAACGACCTCCGCCCGGCCGCAGTGTGGAAAATTTTTTAATTTTCCGACCTATAGTGCCTAATAGGGTTTAAGTGTCTATATGGGTCAAAAATTAGTTGAAAATAAGAGTTGAAAACCAGAGCTCGCCCTTTGCGCATGCGCGGAGTGTGCGGGGGGCGTGGCGTATTGAGTTTGGAAAGGGGTGGTGAGAGACACGGAAACGTGACAGGGGTGCGGCGCGGGGGGATGAACGGAATTAGGTGTGCGAGCACGCCGGCGCGAAGCGTGCGAGCCGCGTAGACGGGGTTTGCGGCGGGGGGAGGCGGCAGAGGGAGGGGGCTTGGCGGCGGGGGAGCGGCGCGGCTGTGGCGCGGAGTAATAGAGCCTGATAGTCTCGCGTAGGCTATATCTATCTGTGTCTGTATCTGGGATCCGTGATCTCTCTCTCTATATGATATCTATCATCTTTATCATATCTTATTTATATATATACACATACATAAGAGTGGTAAACGGTGAACACGGACATACGCCCCGGGGGGGGGGGGGGGGGGGGGGGGGGGAGGGTGGGGGGGGGGGGGGGGGGGGGGGGTGGGGGTGCAAAAGGGGTGGTGGGGGGGGGGGGGGGGGGGGGGGGGGGGGGGGGGGGGGGGGGGGGGGGGGTGGGGGGGGGGGGGGGGGGTGGGGGGGGCCTGACGCGTCGACCTGGATCTGACCCGGAATATCATGTGCGAGAGCGTGCCCTGTGGAGAGATCGGAGGAGCGTCTCGCACAGGGGGGGGGGGGGTTGGGGGCTGGGGGTGCGCTGGGGAGGGGTGGGCGCTGGAGGGGGGGAGGGGGGGGGGGTGGGGTGGGGGAGGGGAGGGGTCTCTAATGAGTCTAGTCATAATGGGTGGATGATGGGGGAATGGGGGCGGGGTGGGTGCTGGGGGGGGGGGGGGTGGGTGGGGGGGGGGGGGGGGGGGGGGTGGTATTGGATTGTATTAGGGGGGTGGTGTATATCACTCGCTGGATAGGTTTATCTTATTGTTTTGGGTTGGGGGGGGGTTTGTTGGCGTAGGGCGGTCAGGGGGGGTGGTATACTCGCGAGAACCGCTTGGTTAACGAGACGAGGAAAGGAAACGCCTTGAGTCACGACGTGCTAAAGCAGGACAAACCAGCGGATTACCTCGTCCAGCTGGGGGGGGGTGGGCATGCGTCGCGAGCGTGTCGGTTAGCAGTGCGCATCGACAAATGCAGATGGGTTAAATCAAAAATGAGGAATATCAATCCCCCACAGTTAAGTAAACCCTTCTAGTTATAGCAACCTTAGAACTGGCCAGGGGTGGTATGTTATAATTAGAGTAGGTAGAGTATTCCAGCTAACACAAGTGACCACCCAGAGAACATCTGGTAATAGTGGATAATGTACCAAATGGTTCCTTGACGGATGTATCCATGTGTGTCCTACACCCAACACACCCCCCCCCCTTCATTCAGTTAAACTAATAATAATCTAATACAGTCCACAATTAATTAGTAGCACCGTACTTTGGTGCTACGACCCAATCCATACTGGTCTCGGATAGATATGGCAAGATTGTGAGTCGAGGGGACCACTTGTGCGACCAGAGGGTGGTTAAGTTTTCCCTCTTCACATGTCTACACAACGGGGGTACTAGGTAAAAACAATATGATTGTCTCCCAATGAATACTGGATGTAATATAAGTTGTAGGTACATACAGGTAAGCAACCCTAGAAAAGTTTTCCATAATTATTAGTAAATTGACGACTAATATTGTGAGAGAGAATTTTTCTCCCATACACACCCACAAATAGCCTGTCCCTGTGGATCGTCAAGTTTAATTTTCAAACATCTTCATCACCTCATCAGTGAAGATATGAACTAGGTTATTAGAGTCCTTTGTTGCTTTTGCCCCTAAAAGTTGTCGGATCTTACGCCAATTTTGCTGGTTCACGTTAATATTGATTAGCTTGAAGAACTGAGAAGTTCCATAGGTCTCGTTTGTGTTGACTAATGCATGTTAATTAATTCGTGCCTTAATCGGTGCAGTGTACTGCTGTGGTTTGTCCCGTTTGAAGATGCTTCGACATTCTGCTTGATAATTTCTTAAAGTGTCCTCTAATTTTCCCTAGTAGGTTTATATTGTTGGTATATCTTCGTGGAAGCTAATTGGGCAATTTTGCATTTGGTAGCTCCAATTATTCGCTTGGTGCAGGGACCTGATTGCATCACAATGCACTGGAAGGTAGATTTTCCCAAAGACACAATTCATCTTCACCCCAGATAATGCCCTGAAGGGGTCAATCCGAGGGTGTTAAGATTGGGGTTTAGGTAAGGTTTACAGGTATTCTAAATGGAGAAGTTGTAGTTTTTGTATATATAACAGGGATATGGTCAATCGACATTTCCACCAGGAGAGAATACGACAGTGGAAAGATGTCTCACAGTCTCCTGTTTGTCAGTACAAAATCAGGTTGTCTGGATGAGGTCCCAATGTACGATTTGAAGAATGGCCTTGAATGACAAGTTTCTAGCTGTCATGATATTAAAGAGTTGTTTTCCTTTTAAGTCACCCAGTGGAAAACCAGCTCACAGTTAAAGAGGGCAGGGGTGAATGAGCATTAAAATCTCCAGCTAAAATGTTTGGAATATTCCTGCGATGCCCAATATCCTATGTAAGGAATTGACTCTATATAGGGCTGTCTCGGGGAAAATATCCAGTTCCATTTACAGTTTCCATCGAGTTGCTAGTTCTATTGCAAGATGTTACTTCATGGTCCACCTGAATATTTTTAAATTGTAGATCCAATTTTAAACCAAGATGGCTACACCACTAAACTGCCTCTCGATTTCTCAACAGTACAGTATCCACGTAATTTAATATGTTGATCAACTCTGCAGCTGTCTCGTTCAAAAGTAATAACCATCGGATTGTAGTTATGTAGTTTCAACCTCAGAAGGTAACGGTTATTGTAGAAATGTTGATCATTAAGTTGGAAAATTGTAATCCCCATTATGCGTATTGCGTCGCGCGTACCTGCGATCTGAACGCCTGCAGTATGTTAGTGTGTTGTATCTAGACTATCCCGGCTGATCTCGTCAATAGGAGAAGGAAACTTTTGCGTGGAAGCTTGTGTATTAACATGCCATCATCTTCATCTTCACTAGAGGCATAAAATATTAACAGACACATTAGAATATTCATTAGAATCAGTTAGATCGTTAGAGTCTTCACCATGAAACTGAGGTACTAACTCAGTTTCAGAAGCAGATGCTCGGTGAGAGTTAATGAACTGGGTAGGCTCCAAGTGAATATTAGATAGGCAAGGTGAGTCAAAAAAAAAAGCGAGGCCTCTCTGGTCGCCATTCCCCACCACAAGGGTAATGGGAATGACAGTCTATGAGCTAAAGGCTCGGGCTCAGCACCTACCCTACCCTAGAAGGATAGCATGGTGTCGATTCCTTTGTTGGGTGGCTAACCCTATGAGGTTAAAAATCCAACGAAATCTAGCTTCTAAAGGACCCCAATGGAAATAAGTCACTCTGGTCTGACTTTTTTGGGTTATCCTAGTTCCTACACAATGCGCTATGTATGATAATTCTATGTACCTGGATTTGTGTATTACCTGATTAAACTTACTTACTTACTACTTACTAAATCAGGACATGCATTCTCGATCATCTATTGCTCGATACTAATATAACAATCAACCAACACTACTATAATTATATCAAAGAATTTACGGTATGATCAAATTATTCCTTGTTTTGTGACTAACAATGTAACATTACAGGTAAATTACATTATTTTTGTATCGCATGAAAAGAAAGAAAAATTAAATTGAATACCCAGATATTTTCCTCAGTAACTGTCTAACCATCGCATACAATTTCTACGTCAATAAGCAAGAAAAACAAACAATACATCACCGTAGTGCAAAATTCCGTCTTGTCTTAATTAAATTTATAATAGTTCAATGGTAATGCGCGATTTCTTATATGTTATTGGTGGTGTATTTGCTATCTACGTTTTCTCTGGCAGATGACATTGTTCATTCTTTGGAAGCAATAGATGGTAAACACGTCAAACATTGCAGCAACACCAGCTTAATAATTCAATTCAATCCAAATTCAAAGTTTATTCTCCTATAAGGAATTAACAATGCTGAGTTTACAGAAATTGGTTATTGTGTGGTTTACATGTATAAAATTGGTGATTACAGAGTGTAAACACTAGAACGCTTAGCAGGCTAGGCATCGGCAGACTTAGTTTTATTCTAATTGTAAAATATTACCAATCATGAGGTAAGTTGGTATTATGCTAGTGACTAAAATACTAGTATGTGAGGTTCTAGCAATGTGAAGCTTTTGTGTTTGGCACAGTAACAGAGATTCAGTATTGGAGTATCACAGGATTCATTATTGTTAAGATTGAGGTAAGATTTCTTTAATGGTCAATGAGTGAGTGAGTGTAAGTGGAACCACCAGGTTATCGTGTAGTTAGTTGACGGGTGTATCCGGGAGATAAAGATGTTTTCGAATGGTAGTTATGAAGGTGAGAAGGTGTTCTGCATTCTAGAGTTCTCAGTAGGGTTTCCAGATTTAGGGCCTTTAGCATCAATGAATTTTTGTAAAGGTTAGCGACACGGAATGTCAGAGAATGTTTGGTCTGGTGTTATGCCTGCGGGTTCTGTCACAACTATCAAGAAAGCGTTTTAGGTCTAGGTTGATATTAGAGTTTAAGCCATGTAGATGTAAGATTGCACAGTAGTAAGTGTGGATGTACTGAACTGGAGTACGTTTAGGTCTAGGAAAAGGGGGGGGGGTGTTGCCAGGGATGGGATTTTAGATTAAATTCTTTACTCACTTCTTGTTGGGTTATATTGGCTTTAGGTGTGTTGCTGCAGTTGATCCCCGAGCACACATAGCATCGGTGATGTATGATATAATAATGAGTGGAATAGTGTGAGAAGGGCATTTTGCGGCACGTAGTATCGTATCTTGTAAGGATCCAACCGTTTTGGATACGTTTTTGGTATATGCGGTGATATTGGTGCTGGAATTCAGGTGTTTGTCAAGGTATAAGCCTAGATTTGGCCCCCCAGTATTCTGGTATTAAGTGTTGTCAATCTTAATGTTACTTTGTGCATCTCCTGCTCGGCTACCAAACATATATATAGGTTTTGGCAGTGTTTAAGCGTAAGTTTTATGGCGTCAACAAAGTCGATATTTTAATCACTCCCATTCACAATGGTGTTGAGGGTGGCAAGATTAGGGTAGAGATGACATAAGTCGTGTCCTCAGCAAAGAGAATGGGTTGTCATGGTGTTGGGATACGTTTTGGAAGGTCATTGATGTATAAGGAGGAAGAGCAGGGGACCAAGTACACTTCCCTGCGGAACTCCAGGATCAAGTGGCCGTGTTGTTTATGCTGTGTCTTTACTGTGACGTACTGATTTACCTATTAGTAATGTAAGATTTTGAAATAAGCAAGCGCAGGCCTCTTATACCGTAATGATCAAGTTTGTGGAGTAAGGATTCGGTCTACTGTGTCAAAAGCTTTTCTTAGGTCAATAAAACTTCCTAGTGATATTCCTTATTTTCCAATGCTGGTGTAAAGCAGATCTAGCATTTTTATGATTGCATCAATATGCTTTATTTTTCCTGAATCCAAATTGGCAGGGGTTGAGTATGTTTTGAGCCGTTATAAAGCATACAGTCTCCTGTTGCACGAGTTCTCAACGATTTTGAGGATAACAATGTAAGTTAGATTTGGTCCCCTATTAGTTGATTTAAATCTGTAGGGGCACCACCTTATTTATGTGTAACCCTTGCCATCTTGTGTAGTTCCGGAAGGTGCTAGTCTCTAGTGATTTGGTACAAAGTAAAGAAAAGCTCGAAAGGACATGGGCCACTCGCTTGACAGTATGGTGGGACCTGAGACTGATTCCCCGAGTTATTTTAAGTGACTTTATACTCTCAGTGACTTCCGTGGCTCAGTTGGTGCTAGATGAGAAGGAATTAGCATGGGCATTGTATGTGGGATGTTACCGGCGAGATTAGATCCTAGGTTGAGAAGAAGTCGTTTATCTTGGTTAGCTGTGTCATGGAGGAGTGGTTTTCATTTGGTTTAGTTAGAACAATAGTCTTGGTTTTTCTCATTGGTGGTCCCTAGAATCTGAGAGAGTGTTTTCCAGGGTCATTTTTATATCTCCTTCTAGTGTCCTGGGAATCTGCGGGAGTATAATAAGTTTGGTTGGCTTCTTTAATTAATTTTGGTGGAGAACGATGAATATGTTTTAAGAATACTTTGTGTATTAAGCCCGTCTATATTGCTTTTCATATTGGTGTTTTCTGTCATGGATTTCAGAGTGGGGCTGGTTAGCCATGGGCAACCAGTAAGTTTTTATCAGGTTACAGATAACACTTAAATACTGTAACATAAATTATCAAACATAGAACATCTGTGTGGATTTCTTAGGATGACCCAAAATAAAAAATCAAAGTGATTTTATTTCCACTGGGATTCGTGTACTGACCTGAGTTTATATTACTCCTTTAACTTTTCATCAATCAAAACTTTGGTGTACAGTCCCTGGACACCAGTATGAACCTCTGAAGGTTTTGACTACTACCCACAGGAATGGGTATGGGAGACTACCACCCACAGGATGGGTATGGGGATATTACCACCCACAGATGGGTATGGTGACTTACCGCCCACAGGATGGTATGGGATGACACCCACCACAGGATGGGTATGGAATGACTACCACCCGCAGGATGGTATGGGATGACTACCGCCCCACAGGATGGTATGGAAAAGACTACCCCCACCAGGATGGGTCGGGATGACTACCGCCCACAGGATGGTATGGGATTGACTACCCGTCCACACCGGATGGGGAGGGTGTCTACCGCCACGGGATGGTATGGGGTGACTACCAACCACAGGATGGGTATGGACTGACTACCACCCTCAAGATGGTTATGGGATGACTACCACCCACAGGATGGTATAGGGATGACAACCGCCCACAGGATGGGTATGGGATGACTACCACCCACAGGATGGGTATGGGATGACCTACCGCCCACAGGATGGGTATGGTAAAAAAAAAAATGATACCGCCCACAGGGATGGGTTTGGGATGACTACACCCACAGGATGGTATGGAATGGACTCCCACCCACAGATGGTATAGGATGACTACCGCCCACAGATGGGTATGGGATGACGACCGTCCACAGATGGGTATGAGGTGGCCTACCGTCACAGGATGGTATGGGGTGACTACGGGGGAGCCCACATGAAGGTATGGGTGAACTGCCCGTCCCAAGGATGGGTATGGGTGGACTGACGGCCCGCTACGCCCAGGTCCGCACATTAGTTTTGTGGAAAAATACATTTATTCTAATGGATCATTAGTGTACATAATAGTAAATGAAACATAAGATAATTATAATTTATCAGTTATACTAGGAGGCATTTGGACACCTAGGTCCAAAAAATGTCCCCCTTCGATTACCTACCACGGTCATATCCACAAGTTTTGCTCATAGCCGAATTAATTATAAATAAAATCTACATCACCAGAATTCTGGTAAATATATAAATTTGGAAATGTATATTAAAAGGAAAAAATGGTATATATACTACACATTTACAAACAGAAGAGAATAGCTCAATATCACTCACCAATTAGACTGGAGATGAAGGGTATCATACTCAGAATGGTCCTGACTTGCTACCTTCTGCACTCATAAGACTGCCATCCCCACGAGCCCCCTTTGAGCGGGTAGTGCAGACCTGAGGCCTAAGCTTCTTCCTACGACACCGTGAGGGCGGGGAATGTGGCTAGGCCTGGACACTTGGTCCCAAAGATGAGGAGGTAAATTGTACCTCCTCCCATGGGATACTTAAGTCTCGAGACACCTCCCGCAGATAGGGAAGCCTAGGCCGGGTCCCCACTACTTGGAAAAGACCCGGGCCCGGAGAATACCGGCGGAATAAAAAAAAAAAAAAAACATACCAGGCCAACCACCCACCTTGTTGCCTGTTTATTCTGTCAACATAGATTACGTTATAACCTGGTACTCCATATCCTCAGTCAAAGTGATCCTTTATGTGGTCGTGAAAGCTGCAAACATTGCATTTGACCTCAGTGAGAAAGACCATTGGATGTTTTTTTGATTCGCCAGTACCTCCCGGCCCGGTCTTGGAAGTATCTTGTCTCTTGCGGGCTTTAAACCATGTATGTTTTTGCTGGCACTAATCCCTAGCAAAAGGTATGTACCTGGTGATAGCCTTTGTTGTGAATTGCTTTAAGGAGAGGATAAATGAGAGAAGATAAGATTTTGGTCCGATTTTTAACCCCTCCAGCCACCCAAGAAAGGGCGTTCATCGAGGGGAGTCTCAGTCTGTGTGTTCCCCAGGATGCGACGTACCACGCCAGGCAACCCTAATAAAAACCCTCCAGGGACCTATTGGCTTGCTAGGTGAACGGGATAACAGTGTAAAAACACGCCCCAATTTTTCTAACCATTGTTGGGAATCGAACCGCGGACACTGTGTGAAGCGAGAGTGTTGCCTACAATGCCAGGGCCACCATAGAGTATAAAGATCCTAATGGATATAGGCCTAATATATTAACCCTCCGAGTTAATAATCAGAAAAGGAAATCTACTGTTTAGGCTTAGGGCCATTACCGACAAATTACCCACTATTGCATTAGTTACCCTTAAGATATTCCGTTCTCTAAATTGAAAATCGTCCCATCACCACATATGACCGGTATAGGATTGTACGTACGTCATCTTTGCAGAGTACAATTCCCTCAGGTATCCTCCCATATCGTACCAGCTGACCACCTTCCTGCAGGACCGTGTGGTACCATCCCATATGTACTCATGGCTAACCTGATGTCAAGTGCATCCGCCTCGAATGCACTTTCCCTGACTTCACCCAAGTGAAGTAACTTGATACACATGCAGCCTCACCGTGACAGCAGATTCACAGGTAGGCCCCTTCCGGAAACTTGTTCACCACTGGGCCTCTTACATACACGCCGAATTGAATTTAAGAAATATCCTCTTCGTGGCCATTCATGGCCAAGTCCACAAATCGCCTCAGTAGCTACGGCCGGAGTGTACTCCTAATTAATTGGCTGGTAGAAGTAACTCCATAGACGGCCCCGTATAGCTCCAAATGGTTAATTCAATACAGACTGTATTAAACCCGCCGGCGACAAGCCTAGCGCCATGTTGTGAAAATATTAATGCACCCAGTCACCACCAGGGGGCAGCAGCAGCACACGTCCTCTCTACCAAGGGTTGAGAGACAATCACACCACAAGCTCGGCCTCGCTGTTTGCAGAATCCCTGCCCCAAGGGGGCTAATGGGAATGACAGTCTTGTGAGCTACAAGCTCCGGCTCAGGCACCTACCCACCCTAGAAGGTTAGGACATGGTATTGAAGGCCTTTTGGTTAGAGTATTATTAAGATTAGCCGGTATTCTCCACGGCCCGGGCCTTTTCCAAGTGGTGGACCGGCCTTGCTCCCTCTTTTAGGAGTTCTGAGACCCAAGTCCCCATGGAGGCGGCACAAGTACCTCCTCATCTTTGGGACGGTCCAACTGTCCCCAGGCCTAGCCACTAGCTGGGCCCCCTGGCTGTCAGCCCAGCCCCAATGGGGCTAATGGGAATGACAGCTTAATGAGCTAATCAGCTCGGGCTCAGGCACCTACCCTACCCTAGAAGGTTAGGCAGGTGTCGATCTCTTTGTTGTTAGTTAGTTAGTTAAAGATTAGCCGGTATTCCTCCCGGCCCGCCTTGTCCAAGTGTGGCCCGCCGGGCTCCCTCTTTAGGGAGTTGTCCGTGAGACCTAAGACTCCATGGGAGAGCACAAGTACCTCCTCCATCTGTGGGCCCCAACTGTCCCCAGGCCCCCCAGGCCTACCACAAGCTGGGCCTCTCTGGGTCTGTCATCCCCCGCCCTCATGGGGCAAATGGGAATGACAGACTTATAGCTAAAGGCTCGGGCCTCAGGCCACCTACCCTACCCTAGAAGGGTTAGGCATGGTGTCGAGGATCTCCTTGATGTTAGTTAGTTAGTTAAAGATTAGTCCGGTATTCTCCGCCCGGGCCCTTGTCCAAGGGTGGCCCGGCCTTGCTCCCTCTGTATGGAGTTCTGAGAACCTAAGTCTCCCAGGAAGAGGCACAAGTACCTCCTCAGCTTGAGGAGCCAACTGCCCCAGGCCTAAGCCACAAGCTAGGCCTCTCTGTCTGCCATCCCCACCCCAAGGGGGCGAATGGAAATGACCAGTCTTAGAGCTAAAGGCCGGCTCAGGCAACCTATACCCTACCCTAGAAGGGTTAGGCATGGTATCGATCTCCTTTGGTTGTTATTATTATTATACATTAAAGTATTAGCCGTTTCGCCCGGCCGGGCCTTTTTCCAAGTGGTGGCCCGGCCCGTGGCTCCCTCTTTAAGGAGTGGCTGAGACCTAAGTCTCCTCATTGGAGAGGCACAAGTACCCTCCTCATCTTTGGGACCCAACTGTCCCCCCATGTCCGAGCCACAACTAGCTTCTTCGCTTCTAATGACCAGACTTTGGGAAAGATGGGAAGGATGAAGGATGGGTAAGGATGAAATATTGGAAGAGGGTTGGAGGGTGGGGAGAGGTAGATATAAAGGGTAAGTGGCCCAACCACTGGGGGTAAGTTGTTAAAAAGTTGTAATGTGACGTGAGAAGATTATTTTTTAAGGAGGTATAATCTAACCCATCAGACTCACATAATTATAATAGGTAATAAGTACATACTCGGAAGGGTGTAATGAAACAAGGTTCAATTGCTTGTTTTTGTTTGTTTTTTTTTGTCTTTTTTTTGTGCGCGATTGCACAACGGATATTCATACACAGGTAAGGCAATATTTTCTGGCCAGGTTTATGGAGCTTCGTGACAATAGCTTCTTAATTGGTGGTGTCCAACAATAGCAATGTAGCAAATTTTACCATTTAGAAAGTTATTTACGATGTCTCCCCAATTGGGGCGATGGTTTGATCAGTAGACATAGAAGGTTTCTGGTAGGGATCCCAATCTTCTTCGTCAGGTAAGTTGCTCAAAATCATGGGTCGAGGGGTAATCAGCGTTAGGATTGAAAACAACGACCCTCTGGGTGGGATAGTCCATTGCTTTGAGACCGGTGAGTGAGTATTGATGGGTGTAATCGGTGTATTATCACTTGGATAGGTTGTTCTCTATCTGGCATGTAATAGTCTTGCATTGTATAAGAAAGGTGTTTCATTGTTAGGGTGGCAAGGCGTACATTTATGGCAGTGATCTCCCTTGTTGTGTGTGTAAATCTGCCAGTTTAACCTGTCTCTCCTCCTGGTATTGGTAAAAACGAAAGCTCTATTTTTCTGGACCCTTTGTGAACGAGCAGGTGGGCTTGTTGTTAAGGATATTGGACACAAGGGTATTCAAGTATAGGTCTTATTATCATTTTTATACAGATGTTTTTGACAGTTGAGGGGCTTGATTGAATCGAAAGAGCTCTGCTAAGACCGGCTTTGGCTGGATGATCTTTTTAGATACATTGAGAGGTTGAGTGAAGCCGCCTGTCTATTTCATAGCCCAAGATCTTGTTAGGTTTCTAATGTCTAACAGTGTACCTCTGATGGAGAATACCTCCCTTTATCTTCAATGGTTGATGCAAACATCCTAAGCGTGCTAACAAGGACTTGTCAGGATGAGTCGTAACTCATTACTTCTCCCAATTAGATGTTCCGGAGCCGAGTTCAATATTCATTGTTTCTATGACTCTCTCATGACCTTTGTATTTTCCCTGTTACTGGAGTTGATGAGACGACATGAAATAACCTCAATGCAAACTGTGTCACATTTGTGCATTAAACTCCAGGTTGAGGAAGGTCATTCACCTAAATGTTAAACAGAAGTTGGACTGAGACCAAGAACCCTTGTGGACACCAGCCGTCGTATAAAAGGTTCTGTCCGACTTTTGCCATGAAAGGTGGAATGATTTTTCTTTGAGTTAAGAATTAGAATACTCTGAGAAAATCAGTTATGGTCTGGTTAGGTCAAGGGAGTATGTCTATTAAGGCCATCATGCCCTAAGCTATCAAAAGCTTTATGAACATCTCGGGTGGCAAATTAAGGCAAGAGTGCCCTGCTTTATAACTTTCTACAGTGTCAAAAATTAACATTTATTGCATGATGGTACCTCGAATGTGTTCTAAAGCCTAAGTGGTGTTCAGAGGGGGGTGGGGGGGGGGGGTAAACAAGGATAAACTTCCATATAGTAATTTCCAAGCTGTTTTAAATGACTTTCTCAAGAACTTTTCCAGTGTACTTCAAGTAAAGATTTAGGTCCAATAGTTCCCAGTTGGTGATGTCTTTATTGGGCTTAGCAAGCTAAGATCATTCTTGCAGACTTAATAAAAACAACTGGGAAAATGCCTGAGGCCAGGATGCAGCTTAAAGATATGTACCAAGGACTGTTTTTGGCCAGTTCCTAGGTAGGTACGTTATTGTTTCATTGTTATGCAAGAGGCCAGGGGCTCGAGTTGCTCATTCTTCTTCAATAACCCTGACTTATCTCCAATAAGGTAATAGGTCGAGTAAGCGGGGGTATCTTCAAGAGTTGAAGTATCGATGGTATAGTGGTTGTAGAGCACCAAGTTTTCATCTCTCCATGACATTACTAACTGATAATTGAGTATTGTGGAAATTTTTTAATTTTCCCCGAAACTAAGTGGCCTAATAGGTTGTGTAATGTTCATAATGGTCAAAAATTATTTGAAAATAAGAGTAGACCAAGAGCTCCCCTTTGCGCATGCGCGGATGTGCGGGGGTGTGGCGGGGTGGTTTGAAGGTGGAGAGGAAGCGGAAAAGGCATGGGTACCACGAAATGGCATTCACGGCGGCCTAAGGAATTAATATTATAGGCCTCATTTTCGAATAAGGAAAGTGTCGTGACTGTTCCGAGTGTAAGAGGTGGAGGGAACTGATTTTACTGGACCACGATAATAGAGTGGTAAAAGTGATGCGGGGTAGGACCCGGTGTGAACGACGCGTCGTCCTGGACTGAGCCCCGGG
Source organism: Cherax quadricarinatus (assembly GCF_026875155.1). NCBI lineage: Eukaryota > Metazoa > Arthropoda > Malacostraca > Decapoda > Parastacidae > Cherax > Cherax quadricarinatus. The sequence goes on from NW_026505124.1 coordinate 23,438, forward strand.
AAAAGTACCTGGTTTTGCCTTCACTCATCGGCTCAGATCTTTAATGGAGTGATCTCAATGTGGATATTATTTAGTCAATAAATCGTCTTGTGAATTGGTAAATGTAATTAAGAAATAACGCAAGTTAAGAGATTATGTGAGTGAAATAAGTCCCGTTGCTCCGAGTGAACTCGCCTAGACCTCGTGTTAAACGAAACGGGAAAGGGGAAACTCCTTGGAGTCACACGTCTAAAGCAGACAAACAGCGGATACCTCGTCCTGCTGGAATGAGAATCGTGTCCGGTGTACAGGACATCGAAAATGAATGTGAATCAAGAAATGTGGAATCTCAATCACCCACGTTAAGATAAACCCTTCTAGTTTATAGCAATTGCCTTAGACTGGCCAGTGTGGGTATGTTATAATTAGATAGGGTTTTGATAGTGATGTCCAGCTACATCAAGTGACCACCAGAGAACATCCTGGTAAGTATGGGATTATTGGTACAAATGTTTTTTCCGTGACGATTTATTCCATGGTGTCCTACCCCCCCCCCCTTCATCAGTAAACTCATATAATCTATACAGTCCCACAATTAATTAGTAGCACCGTCCTTGTGGGTGCTACCCAATCCATACTGGGTCTCGGATAGATTATTGGATAAGATTGGTAGGTCGAGGGGACCACTTGGTGCGACAAGGGGTGGTTACGTTTTCTCAACATGTCTACACGGGGGTGACTAACGGTAACAATAGACTGTCTCCCAATGAGATTACTGGTATGTATATAATGTTTGAGGTACATACAGGTTAACACCCTAGAAAATTTTGTGCCATATCTGCCCGTTTGGTCCTTCGAGAACGATGCAATCAGTGAAAAAATTACTTGAATTATTTACTTAATCATTAAGTGACTGATTGAAGGAAGTGGGTGTAGGGGCACATGTTTAATCGATCGGTGATGGATGACAATTTAGCCCAATTAATTGCTAGCACATTTGTGGCTAGGATATATACAAGAGTAAAAGGCAAGAATTACTCTTATAAGGCGCTCTACTAAGTTGTATAATCAGTGATCAATAATTCTCTAACCAGACTGATCTAATGGAGTTAATGTGGCTGACATTCCGTGAATTTTAGAGTAATGAAAGCATCATTACAGCTATTAACAGCCTTGTACCGAAGCATTTGATTAGTGAATCAAAGAACCGTGACCCTAAATGAATTATAGTTAATTTAGATGCTTTAGAAGTAGATTTGATTGTACATATTGTGGTTTAAAGACTGTGAAAGAGATCGGCTAGAGAAATTGTGCTGATGGAAGGAAATGAATGTTTTAATTAATTCAACATTACGAATTGGAAGAAAAACTGTCTTGTAAAAGTAAGGCATGAATAATTTAAAGGGTGTAACCAGCGTTGATCAACCAATTAATGCAAAGGTGGTGGTTTGCCAAACCTCCGTATACGGTCTGGAGAAAATCAGACTAGGTTCCAGGAATAATGTTCAATTGCCAGACCAAACAGCCAAACAGTCTAAGGAATATAACAACATAAGGACTCTGAAGTATCTGTCAAGCCTCAAAAGGGAAAAATAATCCCTGTGGTCAAAAATCATAGTTAAGAGTTAAATAGCACATAGGAAGTCAGGAATCTGTAAATGTTCCCTCACAGCCAAGGTAAGAGGAATATGTACGTCAGTAAGTGTAACCCAGTTAAGAAGAAGGTCAGGCCAAGGTAAAGATAGACTGACTCTTCGGCCAGGGTACTCAGTTACACTAAAAATTGTAATGCTGTAATTCTGGGATATTAAAGTGGAAAGAATAAAGAACTGTGTCAGATTTATCAGATTGTCTAGACATCAGAATGTAAAAAGGATTGTCATAAATACCAAATTGAACAGAAATTGCTATCAATGCAACAAGGGAAAGCACCAAAACAGTTAATGTGCAGGGTGGTCTGTGATTCTTATAAACATGGTGACAAAAATGATAATGTTTAATAAACCCTGACACAACAGTGACTGATGTAAAAGGTTTGCAGCTAATGGCACTAATGATGGCCTAGCAGAGGTAGCCTTGCCGGTGTTGGATGTAAAAATTCGATAAAGGGCATAAATCCAAAACCATACCGGCGTCACTCACCTCACACTGGTACGGGCCATGTAATATATGGCAGACTACCGCCTAGTAGAATGACGAGAGGGAAGTAGTGGAATACGGTCACGGTGTCTTACTCATGAAAGGTCAACCCAGTACAAGTATTCTTTCTAAATCGAGAATGATGTTGAACCAGCTAATTGTGGGGCGGACAGCATAGGGAATAATGTAACTAGGAAAGTCCCAAATGAGTCCTTACTCAGGAACAATTACCTGAAGAGTAAATGTGAATCTGGACATTACTGGATGGCGACTTCCGTGGAAGCTGACCGTCCAGATTACCACTAATTATAGGCTGTCGTATGGACATTAAAGGACCCAGCGCTGCGAACCTGACAAGAACTCCCAAAATTTGTTGACTGCTTTATAATGTTATCATTAATAAGCAGTGAAATAATAAATTGGTTCTGACTTCAGGCGACGATAAATGCACACCGTACTGCAACATGCGTCCACTGAGCGAAGTAATTGGGTAAATATTCTTAGTGGACAATTTCGGGTGGTGACGTCAACTGAAGAGGACTAATGAGGATATGTGGAAGGGTTAAAAAAGAAGGAAGAATTGCTGGATACTGACTTTGGATACAGAGAGACTTGTTATGTTAACGGTCTCAAATTCCAGTAAGCCCAATAAATTAAATCCAGGGACATAGGCTTAGGCCCGGAGGAGAATGGAACACTAATTAGTCCTTTTTGAGGGATCAATAAATATAGATGGCCATGGAGTCGGTGCCTGATGCAGTATTGTGCGGGGCTGACTTGGGAGACTGAGAGACTGGTTTATTGGTAAAGTCGCAAAATTCCAGTATGGGGGCCCAATAACCTTACTCCAGGGAGCATAGTCTTATGCCCCTGAGAGAAGTGAACACTAATTAGTCTAATTTGAGGGTTTCAATGTAAATATGATGGCCATGGAGGTTGGTTGCCTATATGCAGTAATGGGTGCTGGGGCTGACTTGGATACTGAAGACTTGTTTTATTGGTACAGTCTCAAAATTCCGTATGCCCAATAACTATAATCCAGGGAGCAAGGCTTATGCCCCTGAGAGAATGGAACAACCAATTAGTCCATTTGAGGAGTCCAATAATTGGTGGCCAGTGAAGATGGAAAAAATTGTACTCCCACAGTAGTACGTCGGTCTAGCAACGACCTCCGCCCGGCCGCAGTGTGGAAAATTTTTTAATTTTCCGACCTATAGTGCCTAATAGGGTTTAAGTGTCTATATGGGTCAAAAATTAGTTGAAAATAAGAGTTGAAAACCAGAGCTCGCCCTTTGCGCATGCGCGGAGTGTGCGGGGGGCGTGGCGTATTGAGTTTGGAAAGGGGTGGTGAGAGACACGGAAACGTGACAGGGGTGCGGCGCGGGGGGATGAACGGAATTAGGTGTGCGAGCACGCCGGCGCGAAGCGTGCGAGCCGCGTAGACGGGGTTTGCGGCGGGGGGAGGCGGCAGAGGGAGGGGGCTTGGCGGCGGGGGAGCGGCGCGGCTGTGGCGCGGAGTAATAGAGCCTGATAGTCTCGCGTAGGCTATATCTATCTGTGTCTGTATCTGGGATCCGTGATCTCTCTCTCTATATGATATCTATCATCTTTATCATATCTTATTTATATATATACACATACATAAGAGTGGTAAACGGTGAACACGGACATACGCCCCGGGGGGGGGGGGGGGGGGGGGGGGGGGAGGGTGGGGGGGGGGGGGGGGGGGGGGGGTGGGGGTGCAAAAGGGGTGGTGGGGGGGGGGGGGGGGGGGGGGGGGGGGGGGGGGGGGGGGGGGGGGGGGGTGGGGGGGGGGGGGGGGGGTGGGGGGGGCCTGACGCGTCGACCTGGATCTGACCCGGAATATCATGTGCGAGAGCGTGCCCTGTGGAGAGATCGGAGGAGCGTCTCGCACAGGGGGGGGGGGGGTTGGGGGCTGGGGGTGCGCTGGGGAGGGGTGGGCGCTGGAGGGGGGGAGGGGGGGGGGGTGGGGTGGGGGAGGGGAGGGGTCTCTAATGAGTCTAGTCATAATGGGTGGATGATGGGGGAATGGGGGCGGGGTGGGTGCTGGGGGGGGGGGGGGTGGGTGGGGGGGGGGGGGGGGGGGGGGTGGTATTGGATTGTATTAGGGGGGTGGTGTATATCACTCGCTGGATAGGTTTATCTTATTGTTTTGGGTTGGGGGGGGGTTTGTTGGCGTAGGGCGGTCAGGGGGGGTGGTATACTCGCGAGAACCGCTTGGTTAACGAGACGAGGAAAGGAAACGCCTTGAGTCACGACGTGCTAAAGCAGGACAAACCAGCGGATTACCTCGTCCAGCTGGGGGGGGGTGGGCATGCGTCGCGAGCGTGTCGGTTAGCAGTGCGCATCGACAAATGCAGATGGGTTAAATCAAAAATGAGGAATATCAATCCCCCACAGTTAAGTAAACCCTTCTAGTTATAGCAACCTTAGAACTGGCCAGGGGTGGTATGTTATAATTAGAGTAGGTAGAGTATTCCAGCTAACACAAGTGACCACCCAGAGAACATCTGGTAATAGTGGATAATGTACCAAATGGTTCCTTGACGGATGTATCCATGTGTGTCCTACACCCAACACACCCCCCCCCCTTCATTCAGTTAAACTAATAATAATCTAATACAGTCCACAATTAATTAGTAGCACCGTACTTTGGTGCTACGACCCAATCCATACTGGTCTCGGATAGATATGGCAAGATTGTGAGTCGAGGGGACCACTTGTGCGACCAGAGGGTGGTTAAGTTTTCCCTCTTCACATGTCTACACAACGGGGGTACTAGGTAAAAACAATATGATTGTCTCCCAATGAATACTGGATGTAATATAAGTTGTAGGTACATACAGGTAAGCAACCCTAGAAAAGTTTTCCATAATTATTAGTAAATTGACGACTAATATTGTGAGAGAGAATTTTTCTCCCATACACACCCACAAATAGCCTGTCCCTGTGGATCGTCAAGTTTAATTTTCAAACATCTTCATCACCTCATCAGTGAAGATATGAACTAGGTTATTAGAGTCCTTTGTTGCTTTTGCCCCTAAAAGTTGTCGGATCTTACGCCAATTTTGCTGGTTCACGTTAATATTGATTAGCTTGAAGAACTGAGAAGTTCCATAGGTCTCGTTTGTGTTGACTAATGCATGTTAATTAATTCGTGCCTTAATCGGTGCAGTGTACTGCTGTGGTTTGTCCCGTTTGAAGATGCTTCGACATTCTGCTTGATAATTTCTTAAAGTGTCCTCTAATTTTCCCTAGTAGGTTTATATTGTTGGTATATCTTCGTGGAAGCTAATTGGGCAATTTTGCATTTGGTAGCTCCAATTATTCGCTTGGTGCAGGGACCTGATTGCATCACAATGCACTGGAAGGTAGATTTTCCCAAAGACACAATTCATCTTCACCCCAGATAATGCCCTGAAGGGGTCAATCCGAGGGTGTTAAGATTGGGGTTTAGGTAAGGTTTACAGGTATTCTAAATGGAGAAGTTGTAGTTTTTGTATATATAACAGGGATATGGTCAATCGACATTTCCACCAGGAGAGAATACGACAGTGGAAAGATGTCTCACAGTCTCCTGTTTGTCAGTACAAAATCAGGTTGTCTGGATGAGGTCCCAATGTACGATTTGAAGAATGGCCTTGAATGACAAGTTTCTAGCTGTCATGATATTAAAGAGTTGTTTTCCTTTTAAGTCACCCAGTGGAAAACCAGCTCACAGTTAAAGAGGGCAGGGGTGAATGAGCATTAAAATCTCCAGCTAAAATGTTTGGAATATTCCTGCGATGCCCAATATCCTATGTAAGGAATTGACTCTATATAGGGCTGTCTCGGGGAAAATATCCAGTTCCATTTACAGTTTCCATCGAGTTGCTAGTTCTATTGCAAGATGTTACTTCATGGTCCACCTGAATATTTTTAAATTGTAGATCCAATTTTAAACCAAGATGGCTACACCACTAAACTGCCTCTCGATTTCTCAACAGTACAGTATCCACGTAATTTAATATGTTGATCAACTCTGCAGCTGTCTCGTTCAAAAGTAATAACCATCGGATTGTAGTTATGTAGTTTCAACCTCAGAAGGTAACGGTTATTGTAGAAATGTTGATCATTAAGTTGGAAAATTGTAATCCCCATTATGCGTATTGCGTCGCGCGTACCTGCGATCTGAACGCCTGCAGTATGTTAGTGTGTTGTATCTAGACTATCCCGGCTGATCTCGTCAATAGGAGAAGGAAACTTTTGCGTGGAAGCTTGTGTATTAACATGCCATCATCTTCATCTTCACTAGAGGCATAAAATATTAACAGACACATTAGAATATTCATTAGAATCAGTTAGATCGTTAGAGTCTTCACCATGAAACTGAGGTACTAACTCAGTTTCAGAAGCAGATGCTCGGTGAGAGTTAATGAACTGGGTAGGCTCCAAGTGAATATTAGATAGGCAAGGTGAGTCAAAAAAAAAAGCGAGGCCTCTCTGGTCGCCATTCCCCACCACAAGGGTAATGGGAATGACAGTCTATGAGCTAAAGGCTCGGGCTCAGCACCTACCCTACCCTAGAAGGATAGCATGGTGTCGATTCCTTTGTTGGGTGGCTAACCCTATGAGGTTAAAAATCCAACGAAATCTAGCTTCTAAAGGACCCCAATGGAAATAAGTCACTCTGGTCTGACTTTTTTGGGTTATCCTAGTTCCTACACAATGCGCTATGTATGATAATTCTATGTACCTGGATTTGTGTATTACCTGATTAAACTTACTTACTTACTACTTACTAAATCAGGACATGCATTCTCGATCATCTATTGCTCGATACTAATATAACAATCAACCAACACTACTATAATTATATCAAAGAATTTACGGTATGATCAAATTATTCCTTGTTTTGTGACTAACAATGTAACATTACAGGTAAATTACATTATTTTTGTATCGCATGAAAAGAAAGAAAAATTAAATTGAATACCCAGATATTTTCCTCAGTAACTGTCTAACCATCGCATACAATTTCTACGTCAATAAGCAAGAAAAACAAACAATACATCACCGTAGTGCAAAATTCCGTCTTGTCTTAATTAAATTTATAATAGTTCAATGGTAATGCGCGATTTCTTATATGTTATTGGTGGTGTATTTGCTATCTACGTTTTCTCTGGCAGATGACATTGTTCATTCTTTGGAAGCAATAGATGGTAAACACGTCAAACATTGCAGCAACACCAGCTTAATAATTCAATTCAATCCAAATTCAAAGTTTATTCTCCTATAAGGAATTAACAATGCTGAGTTTACAGAAATTGGTTATTGTGTGGTTTACATGTATAAAATTGGTGATTACAGAGTGTAAACACTAGAACGCTTAGCAGGCTAGGCATCGGCAGACTTAGTTTTATTCTAATTGTAAAATATTACCAATCATGAGGTAAGTTGGTATTATGCTAGTGACTAAAATACTAGTATGTGAGGTTCTAGCAATGTGAAGCTTTTGTGTTTGGCACAGTAACAGAGATTCAGTATTGGAGTATCACAGGATTCATTATTGTTAAGATTGAGGTAAGATTTCTTTAATGGTCAATGAGTGAGTGAGTGTAAGTGGAACCACCAGGTTATCGTGTAGTTAGTTGACGGGTGTATCCGGGAGATAAAGATGTTTTCGAATGGTAGTTATGAAGGTGAGAAGGTGTTCTGCATTCTAGAGTTCTCAGTAGGGTTTCCAGATTTAGGGCCTTTAGCATCAATGAATTTTTGTAAAGGTTAGCGACACGGAATGTCAGAGAATGTTTGGTCTGGTGTTATGCCTGCGGGTTCTGTCACAACTATCAAGAAAGCGTTTTAGGTCTAGGTTGATATTAGAGTTTAAGCCATGTAGATGTAAGATTGCACAGTAGTAAGTGTGGATGTACTGAACTGGAGTACGTTTAGGTCTAGGAAAAGGGGGGGGGGTGTTGCCAGGGATGGGATTTTAGATTAAATTCTTTACTCACTTCTTGTTGGGTTATATTGGCTTTAGGTGTGTTGCTGCAGTTGATCCCCGAGCACACATAGCATCGGTGATGTATGATATAATAATGAGTGGAATAGTGTGAGAAGGGCATTTTGCGGCACGTAGTATCGTATCTTGTAAGGATCCAACCGTTTTGGATACGTTTTTGGTATATGCGGTGATATTGGTGCTGGAATTCAGGTGTTTGTCAAGGTATAAGCCTAGATTTGGCCCCCCAGTATTCTGGTATTAAGTGTTGTCAATCTTAATGTTACTTTGTGCATCTCCTGCTCGGCTACCAAACATATATATAGGTTTTGGCAGTGTTTAAGCGTAAGTTTTATGGCGTCAACAAAGTCGATATTTTAATCACTCCCATTCACAATGGTGTTGAGGGTGGCAAGATTAGGGTAGAGATGACATAAGTCGTGTCCTCAGCAAAGAGAATGGGTTGTCATGGTGTTGGGATACGTTTTGGAAGGTCATTGATGTATAAGGAGGAAGAGCAGGGGACCAAGTACACTTCCCTGCGGAACTCCAGGATCAAGTGGCCGTGTTGTTTATGCTGTGTCTTTACTGTGACGTACTGATTTACCTATTAGTAATGTAAGATTTTGAAATAAGCAAGCGCAGGCCTCTTATACCGTAATGATCAAGTTTGTGGAGTAAGGATTCGGTCTACTGTGTCAAAAGCTTTTCTTAGGTCAATAAAACTTCCTAGTGATATTCCTTATTTTCCAATGCTGGTGTAAAGCAGATCTAGCATTTTTATGATTGCATCAATATGCTTTATTTTTCCTGAATCCAAATTGGCAGGGGTTGAGTATGTTTTGAGCCGTTATAAAGCATACAGTCTCCTGTTGCACGAGTTCTCAACGATTTTGAGGATAACAATGTAAGTTAGATTTGGTCCCCTATTAGTTGATTTAAATCTGTAGGGGCACCACCTTATTTATGTGTAACCCTTGCCATCTTGTGTAGTTCCGGAAGGTGCTAGTCTCTAGTGATTTGGTACAAAGTAAAGAAAAGCTCGAAAGGACATGGGCCACTCGCTTGACAGTATGGTGGGACCTGAGACTGATTCCCCGAGTTATTTTAAGTGACTTTATACTCTCAGTGACTTCCGTGGCTCAGTTGGTGCTAGATGAGAAGGAATTAGCATGGGCATTGTATGTGGGATGTTACCGGCGAGATTAGATCCTAGGTTGAGAAGAAGTCGTTTATCTTGGTTAGCTGTGTCATGGAGGAGTGGTTTTCATTTGGTTTAGTTAGAACAATAGTCTTGGTTTTTCTCATTGGTGGTCCCTAGAATCTGAGAGAGTGTTTTCCAGGGTCATTTTTGAACTGGAGGTGCTGCCCTGGGAGACAGTAAGGTAAAGCTGGAGGTGCTGTCCGGGAGACAGTAATGGTGAAAGCTGGGGGTGCTGTCGGGAGACAGTAATGGTGAAGCTGGAGGTGCTGCCCTGGGAGACAGAAAATGGTGAAGCTGGAGGTGCTGTCCTGGGAGACAGTAATGGGGGAAGTGGAGGTGCTGTCCTGGGAGACAGAAATGGTGGAAGCTGGAGATGCTGTCTGGGAGACAGTAATGGTGAAGCTGGAGGTGCTGTCCGGGGAGACAGTAATGGTGAAGCTGGAGATTTTGTCCAGGTAGTCGGGAATTATACGCAGGAGGGAAAATACATATAAATGACCTCATAGGGGACAGGAGCCGTAGTAGGGAAACAAGTGTAGTCAAAGATAAGATAAAACCAATATTGCAAACTAGAAATACCGCAGGAAATAGCGAACAAGAAGACCCCACTAGCAATAGTGAGGATATATTACCAAAAACAACTGGTGGGAGCTCCATTGATGGTGCTAGGGAGGATAGGAATAAGACAGGAAAACATGCACCAACAGGGAATACAGTCACAGAAACCCAAGGCAAACGGAAACCAAGCCTGTGCACATACTATGCACTTGGTATCTGCAGACATGGGAAATCTGGAAAAACAGATGGGACGTGCAACTATAACCACCCTAGAAAATGCCATGCCCATATGACAACAGGAAAATGCAAACTCCCTTCCTGTAAGCTTTTTCACCCTGAACTGTGTACCTCTTCAGTACAGGAAAGACTGTGCTATAACCTAAATTGCCAGGCACACCATCTAAAGGGGACAAAAAGATACAAAACATCCAGGCCATGGGAAAACCTGGGTAGCCACAGCCACTCAAGAGGGAGAGGTTTTTTAGTGCCAGGAAGAAAAAAAAAACTGGCAGGAAATGGCATAAATCGTACACCAAATACAGTCATTCCTGGAGTGGAACCACAGTCGATGGCCTCCACTCCAAACCAACAGATACAGATACTAATGCCGGAAAAAAATCCCCCCCCAGTACCAACAATACCACCAGTCCGATAACATTCTTCTTTGCAAATATACAGGGTCTAAAGCCAGCAACAAACAACAAAATACCTTTCATCTGTGGACTGCTTGCAGAGGCAAAGGAAATGTTCGCGGCTTTCACTGAGACCCACATAAAGGATCACTTGAACAACGAAATATGGATCCCAGGTTACAACCTATACAGATGTGACAGAGTGAACAGGCAAAAGGGGGGGGGGGGTTGGCCTGTACATTGCAGAGTCACTTGTTTGCACAGAACTGCTTAATGCCTCAAATGATGTAGTGGAAGTTTTAGCAGTAAAGGTCGAGAACCAAAACTTAGTCATTGTGGTAGTCTACAAGCCTCCGGATGCAACATCCCAGCAATTCCAGGAACAGCTGTTAAAAATTGACCACTGTCTGGAAATCTTCCAGCTCCTGCACCACAACATCTTGCTCCTGGGGGATTTCAACTTAAGGCACCTAAAATGGAGGGAATATAGCAATATAATATTGTTGCAGTAATAACACCAGGAGGCAGCTCTGATGAAAACTCACACTCACACGAGCTTTTAAATCTCTGCACAAAATTCAATTTAAACCAGCAAATAATAGAGCCTACTAGACTGGAGAATACACTAGACCTCATCTTCACTAACAATGATGATCTGATAAGAAATGTCACCATATCAAAAACAATATACTCAGATCACAACATAATTGAGGTTCAGACATGTATGCGTGGAGCCCCAGACCGACATAATGAGACTAGTCACGAGGGAGCATTCACCAAATTCAACTTCAATAACAAAAACATAAAGTGGGACCAAGTAAACCAAGTCCTAACCGATATAAGCTGGGAAGATATACTAAGCAACACAGACCCCAACTTATGCCTAGAACAGATTAACTTGGTGGCACTCGATGTATGCACAAGGCTATTCCTCTAAGAAAAAGGAGGAGTAGATGTAAAATAGAAAGAGACAGGCGCTCCCTTTACAGGCGACGGAAAAGAATAACAGAGCGGCTAAAAGAGGTCAATATATCTGAAATGCGTAGGGAGACACTGGTCAGAGAAATAGCAAGCATCGAACTTAAGCTAAAGGAATCTTATAGGAGTCAGGAATCGCGGGAAGAACTAAAAGCCAAAATGAAATCGAAAGAAACCCAAAGTATTTCTTCTCCTATGCCAAATCAAAGTCGAGAACAACGTCCAGTATTGGGCCCCTACTTAAACAAGATGGGTCCTACACAGATGACAGCAAGGAAATGAGCTACTCAAGTCCCAATATGACTCAGTTTTTAGCAAGCTGCTAACCAGACTGAGAGTCGAAGATCAAAATGAATTTTTTATGAGAGAGCCACAAAATTTGGTTAACACAAGCCTATCCGATGTTATCCTGACGCCAAATGACTTCGAACAGGCAATAAATGACATACCCATGCACTCTGCCCCAGGGCCAGACTCATGGAACTCCGTGTTCATCAAGAACTGCAAGAAGCCCCTATCACGAGCCTTTTCCATCCTATGGAGAGGGAGCATGGACACGGGGGTCGTCCCACAGTTACTAAAAACAACAGACATGGAACCACTCCACAAAGAGGGCAATAAAGCAACAGCAAAGAACTACAGACCGATAGCACTAACATCCCATATCATAAAAATCTTTGAAAGGGTCCTAAGAAGCAAGATAACCCCCCACTAAAACCCCCATCTAGAAACCCCATTACACCCCCGGGGCAACAGGGTTTAGAACAGGTCGCTCCGTCTGTCTCAAATTTGGATCACAACGACAAGGTCCTAAAGCATAGAAGAAAAAAAGTATGGCAGTTTGTAATATAACAACTTTGAAAAACCCTTCGAAGTGTGACCAGGGCGTAAAGAGCACAAAATGCGTGAAAAAGGAATAACAGGAAAAGTCGGTCGATGGTCTAAAATTTCCTCACTAACAGAACACAGAGAGTAGTCGTTAACAGAGTAAAGCCCGAGGTAGCTACGGTGAAAAGCTCTGTTCCACAAGGCACAGTATCGCTCCCATCTTGTTCCTCATCCTCATATCCGACATAGACAGGAGTCAGCCACAGCACCGTGTCTTCCTTTGCAGATGACACCCGAATCTGCATGACAGTGTCTTCCATTGCAGACACTGCAAGGCTCCAGGCGGACATCAACCGAATCTTTCAGTGGGCTGCAGAAAAAAATATGAAGTTCAACGATGAGAAATTTCAATTATCAGATATGGTAAACACGAGGAAATTAAATCTTCATCAGAGTACAAAACAATTTCTGGCCACAAAATGAGCGAAACACCAAGTCAAAGACCTGGGAGTGATCATGTCGGAGGATTTTCACCTCAAGGACCATAAACATTGTATCAATCGCATCTGCTAGAAAATGACAGGATGGAAAATTTGAGAACCTTCAAAACTAGGGAGGTCAACCCCATGATGACCTCTTCAGGTCCCTGTTCTATCTAGGCTGGAATATTTGCTGCACACAAACCCAGCCCCTTTCAAGGCAGGTGAAATTGCGACCTAAAAAAATGTTCAGAGAACCTTCACAGAGCGCATAACGGAGATAAAACACCTCATTTACTGGGAGCACTTGGGGTTCCTAAAACTGTATTCCCGGGAAAGGGCAGGGGGGGGAGAGATACATGATTATATACACCTGGAAAATCCTGGGGGACTAGTACCGACTTGCACACGAAAATCACTCACTACGAAAGCAAAAGACTTGGCAGACGTTTGCAACATCCCCCAATGAAAAGCAGGAGTGTCACTAGCACGTTAAGAGACTAAAACAATAGTGTCAGGACCCCAAGACTGTTCAACTGCCTCCCAGCATACATAAGGGGGATTACCAACAGACCCTGGCATCTTCAAGTTGGCACTGGACAAGCACCTAAAGTGGGTTTCCCTGACCAGCCGGGCTGTGGCTGTACGTTGGTTTGCGTGCAGCCAGCAGCAACAGCCGGTTGATCAGGCTCTGATCCCCCAGGAGGCCTGATCACAGACCGGGCCGCGGGGGCGTTGACCCCTGGAACTCTCTCCCGGTAAACTCCAGGTAATTACGTAGAGAATCTGGGGTTACATTTGGCATGAGGCAGGATCTTTTAAGACAAATCCTGTGGATGAAATGTCCGTTGAGACATTGATAGGAGACCAAAAGGAGTAGATGTGGCTGAGAAATAATGGAGGGAGGGCTTCCTGTATGATCTGACGTATCTGCGATTCAACTGTACTGGTAACATCAGAAATGTTTTCGTGGCATGTCTGTGATCTTTCTGCAGCTTCCTACATCTTTCTTTTTCTGTTCTTCTTCTTGAATTTTCTTTTTTTCTTTTTTGTGACTCCCTCGCATAAGAACGTCCAACATCACGTTCACGAGATGCCATAATGAGGATGTATCACTGTCTGTAAATTTATGCAAATACAAATTTTGATTTTCAATTATTATTATTTTTTAATTTTTTATTTTTTTTTCTGTCAAATTGGGGGGATATGGCCCCTTTTAGCCCCTTTCCTCTGGCTGCGCATCTAAAAATTCAAAAACGTTACCAGAAAGGAGTCATATACAGAACTTTACCCTAATTTGGTTAGGGCTACGAATATTTTATAATTCATCCTCCTTGATCTCCAATTTACTTAAACAGAAATCATACCGAGTCCAAGAAAAAATGCACAATGGTATTTATATTACCATTTTCATAAAATAAACTAATCATTATGTTTTGCATGATATATGGCCTACCACCATAGATAAGGACATGAGAAATTTAAAGAATGCATGGACAATTTTCAGTTTCACCCAACCAACGATTTTCTGATTGTGGGTTTTGTGTTTCTGGGGAAATATGTAGTAAATTAATTGATGTTTTTACATCACTTTCCCTCGCAACTTGAAAACTAAGCATTTGTGACGGAAGTGATGTAGAACATCAATCAATTTAGATCTGTTATTGAAATGATAAAGACTTAAAGACAGGACAAAGTGCTTTTAAAACCAACAAACGGAAGTCAGTTTGCGTTTTTTAGTTTTTCTTTATAGTATTTTTACCAAAAATGCGTCTTACTGGTCCATGCGTCTTTACTGGTCAAGTAACCCTATCAGGTACCTCTCTTAACTTTAGAGGCGAAAACAAACATTTATCCATACACATCAATGTCATCAACAACACTTCAGTTAATTTGTCACAGTACAAGTCAAGATAACGTGTAATTACTACAGAAAATTGGAGAGGAATCTGCCATACTCACCCATTAGCGGGAAAACACAGCTGTTCTGATGTAAACAAAGGCGTTTGAGTGTGCCATCTATGGTTAGGTTTATTTATTTTTTATTTTATTTTATTTCATTATTTATTTTTGTTTTGATTAATTTTTAAAAATCAATTTTACTCTCCAAACACTTGAACTTTTTTAGGTAGGGACCCCTTTGCACTTGCACCATGTGTGCAGTCTTGGATGAGCCCCTGAACCCCTTGGACTGTGGGGCCCCCAAATGCGTGGGGCCCTAGGCAAATGCCTAGTTTGCCTATGCAGTAATCCGGCCCTGGGTGTGGGTCGCATCCTGGGGGACAAGATTAAGGACCCAATGGAATAAGTTAGACAGTCCTCGATAATGCACTGACTTTCTTGGGTTATCCTGGGTGGCTAACCCTCCGGGGTTAAAAATCCGAACGGAATCTTATCTTATCTTATCAAAGCCCACAAGACGGTTTCACATTCCTCAACTCCACTCCACCATACAAATTTCCCAACCTGTCATATACTTTATTTCAGCTCACCCCCCCCCCAACCCTCACTCCCTCAGCAACACCTCCCATTTAAGAAACACACATTTAACCCTCCTTTTCAGGTCCAGCAACCCCAACCCACCCGATGCACAGGTAACATTACAACCTCTCTCCGTAGCCAATCAAACCTCGAACCCCACAAGAATTTAAACACCCGTTCTAAGAAGGGGTGTTTGGGGGGACAGGCCATCTGCCTGTGTTTTTCACAGCAGAAAGAACGGCAGCAAACAATCATCCCCTGCTTAGAGGTCCCTGCGTCGGTGGGAGGGTTTTCGGGGGGGTCAGGGGTTACGGGGCCGAAAGGGTTTTGGCTTTGCGGATAAATGCTATGAGAGTATTTGGAAAAATAGTGGGGTGGTAGGGGGGTTTTTAAAGGCAAGTGTGTGCGTGTGTCCCGCAATTTTTGGGGAGGGTGAAGGGGGGCTTTGGGTGGGGTAATTACGGGGGAGGAAAATATGGGGGGGTTAAGTGGGATGGTAAGGGCAAGCTCCAAGCCGATAGTCCCCCATGCAAGTTTTATCTAAACATTGCGAGCTGATAAGGGGTTTTTTTGTCCGGTTTTGAATTCGATGAAGGGAGGGGGGGAGTTGGGAAGGGAAACAAGCAAAGGCAGTGGTGGTGTTGGTTCTGAAGGGAAAGCAGAGAACACCCTTCGGGGGGCTCAGAGCCTCTCGTTTCTATGTGCAGATTATACGTTGTATGCGAAGTGGGGAGGGGGGTATCCAAAAACAGTTTGGGTTATAGGGAGGTCTTGGGTTTTGGGGCATGGGGTCTAAGGGGATTCATGGAATCAAGAGGGGGGGAGGGGGCAGCATAGTGGCATTGAAATTGGCAGGGTGCATATACAAGTGGAAATGGAGCTTCAGAGCTATACTCAGTGACAGGGTTTTTGGGGAGAAAATTGTGGGTGGGTTGAAGGGTTGTCCGGGGGGCCCGGGGAGGGGCGATCAATGGAGTAAAGTAAAAGGAAAAGGCAGCTAAAGTGACTTTTTATTGTGGCAACATATTGCTCTCCAGGGTTTTTTTCAAACCCTTATTGTCGTAATTTACAACTTTATTTAAAAATATGGTGTTTGGAGGAGGCAGGGTTATTTTTGGGACGGGTCTTAGGCAAGGGGGTTTCCGTGTCACAACTTTGTTTGCGTGTGCCCCAACCCCCGGGCAACGCGTGTGGAATGGGGAGGGGTAGGTGTAGGGGGGGTTTGGCCCGGTTTGGTTGGATATGTTGACGACACAACTGTCCTGGTACGTAGGGGATGTTGCTAGGGCTTTAGAGGATGCTGTGCAATGTTCAGAGGTGCTACTGGTATGAAAGTAAATTTGGAGAAGTCAATGGTCATGGGGTTGGGGCTTGGGCAGGAGGGTCGAGTGGGGATGTAACATCGTGCAGTGGCAGGCGGGGCTTTTGAAAATATATGGTATCATCAATGCGGATGACCTGGGTGCCGCACGAGAGGAACACTCGAATAGGTTGGTGGAAAGGATCCAGGGTTGCCTGGGGACATTGAGACCATATCACCTGACCTTTGTGCAAAGAGCTATGGTAATTAATGTTTTATTGTATAGTAAGGTGTGGTATGTGGCAGCCGTGCTTCCATTAACTGGGACGGCGATACAAGCATTCGTAGACGGGTGTTCAAATTCTTGTGGGGTTCGGGTTGTGACTGGCTTCAGAGGGAGGTTGTAACGTTACCAGTGCATCAAGGAGGGTTGGGGTTGCTGGACCTGAAACGGAATTTAATGTGTTTTTATCAAGAGGTGTTGTGTAAGGGAGTGTGTGGTGAATGGCTGGATAAGGTACATGACAGGTTGAGACATTTGTATGGTGGAGTGGAGCTGTGGGAGTGCGTGACTGTACTGCGTGCTTTGGTGTTGGCTCGGGAACTGGGGAAGGGAAGGGAGTTTGCATTTTCCTGTTGTCATATGGGCACGGCATTTTCTAGGGTGGTCATAGTTGCACGTCCCATCTGTTTTTCCAGATTTCCCATGTCTGCAGATACCAAGTGCATAGTATGTGCACAGGCTTGGTTTCCGTTTGCCTTGGGTTTCTGTGACTGTATTCCCTGTTGGTGCATGTTTACCTAACACCCAGGATGCGACCCACACCAGTCCACTAACACCCAGGATGTGACCCACACCAGTCCACTAACACCCAGGATGTGACCCACACCAGTCCAATAACACCTAGGATGTGACCCACACCAGTCCACTAACACCCAGGATGCGACCCACACCAGTCCACTAGCATCCAGGATGTGACCCCCAACCAGTCCAATAACACCCAGGATGCGACCCACACGGTCCACTAACACCCAGGAATGCGACCCCACACCAGTCCACTAACCCCCAGGATGCGATCCACAACCAGTCCACTAACACCCAGGATGTGACCCACACCAGTCCACTAACACCCAGGATGCGACCCACACCAGTCCACTAAAACCCAGGATGTGACCCACACCAGTCCACTAACACCCAGGATGTGACCCACACAGTCCACTAACCCCCAGGATGTGACCCCACACCCAGTCCAATAACCCCCAGGATGTGACCCACACCAGTCCACTAACGCCCAAGATGTGGACCCACACCAGTCCACTAACACCCAGGATGTGACCCACACCAGTCCACTAACACCCAGGATGTGACCCACACCAGTCCACTAACATCCAGGATGCGACCCACACCAGTCCACTAACACCCAGGATGCGACCCACACCAGTCCACTAACACGCAGGATGCGACCCACACCAGTCCACTAACACCCAGGATGCGACCCACACCAGTCCACTAACACCCAGGATGCGACCCACACCAGTCCACTAACACCCAGGATGTGACCCACACCAGTCCACTAACACCCAGGATGTGACCCACACCAGTCCAATGGCACCCAGGATGCGACCCACACCAGTCCACTAACCCCCATGATGCGACCCACACCAGTCCACTAACACCCAGGATGCGACCCACACCAGTCCACTAACACCCAGGATGCGACCCACACCAGTCCACTAACACCCAGGATGCGACCCACACCAGTCCACTAACACCCAGGATGTGACCCACCCCAAATTTCCACTAGCACCCAGGATGCGACCCACACCAGTCCAGTAACACCCAGGATGTGACCCACACCAGTCCACTAACACCCAGGCTGTGACCCACACCAGTCCACTAACACCCAGGTACCCATTATCACTAGTCAACAATTTTTGACAAGTTGTATGTTTCTTAAATGAGATTAGTTAATTCTTATGTATTGTGGAAAAATTACATTTACCTGGATGTATCTCATTAGATACATACCGGTAAATGGTAACAAAGATAATTATTATTTATCAAAGTTACAGAGACAAGTAGGAATTTAGGACACTTAGGTCGCAAAAAAAAGTCCCCCTTCGATACCTACCATAATCTATCTCTCCACAAGTTGCTCTAGACCTATATTTAAATTGCAAATGAAATGTACATAACCAGGAATTCTGGTAAAATTTAATATAAATTTGTGGACTGTATATTAAAATTAATAAATGATTACATATACACATTTATATAACAGATGGAGAAAATTTTTAATCATAACACTCACCAATTTGTCTGGAGATTACTGTGTATCATATACAGAACCCCTCTCTACCCAAATTTATGATGATAATACTGGCCAGAATTACAAACATAATTTAGATAGCTAATCTGAGGTTCCTGGAGCTGTCCTGTTCATCTACTTAATGCTCAAATTATGCAGGAATGCACATCCAACAATTTTGGCTCCTATTTGAGAGGTTTTAAGCCCAATATAACCCCTAGAGCGACGAAAATTAAACACCTTACAATAACGTGCTTTTAACACATTCAAAAAACAATTGGCGTCTCCTCCCTGCTCGTCAGCACAGGCCCAGAACCTCCCTCTCGGCTCCATTCTCTAAAATACACTTTTAATCAGGTTTATTTACACAGCATAATTTTGGGAATTATTTTCCACATGTATTTTCATCTCCTGAATCCAATTATCACCTTGAAAAATGCTTATTGGCTATAGGTTTAAACATACGAGACATGTAATATTTGATTATTTTATTATAACGTACAATAAGTGTCAGTATGTTTTAAACTCTAATCTGTACCTACTCTCTGCCGTACCTACTCTCTGCCGTACCTACTCTCTGCCTTGGTTGAAATATCTTGGTGAAACCTTTCACCAAGTTCGTCACTAACTGCCCAACAGTTCCCTGGAAAAATGTCTAAATGTGAGTCCAAAAAGTGGATTATAAGTGACATGTTACATCCCATGTTCATGATGAGGTTTTCCACCAATTCTTCACAGTTGCCTTCCCTTCTGTTTCCATGAAATACCTTCGCCACTAACTTAAATGCTTCCTAAGTAGCTTTCTCCTCCCCATGAAGGTCTGATTCAAAGTCACCATCTTTAAGAAACTCTCGAATCTGTAGCAGAAGTTGTCTTCATAATTCACACAAGTACGAGTCATCTGAAAGTTTTGAGGTGGTCAGTCCCTCAGTCTGGAGAAGAGCATTGTTCCATAGTCTGAAACAATATTGTTTCATACTATGGAACAATACTCTTCTCCAGACTGAGGGACTGACCACCTCAAAACTTCAAGGGTGATGGACTGATTACATCGTCTTCAAGTATCTTCTGCTTCTATCAACTTTTCTGTACTCGACTGAAGAAGCCTACTGTGTAGGCGAAACGTTTCGAAATAAAGATACCTAACTGTTGCATATGTGTCTTACCTAACAACCTGTCGGTATTTTATAACATTTGAATGTTCAATTAGAAGATAAACGGAAAATTTATTCATTAATACAGAGCATCACAGCTAAGCAGAAGTATTTATGTCATTCAGTAGGAAAGTAAAATTAACATATGCCTCACATGCATATCAATAGTTTGCTCAGTGAATATTTAATGTAAGTTTAAAAGTGTTTGGCTAGAAATCACCGACCTTTCGCCTTACAATATAAACTTGGACATCACAACCACCTTCTCTGACTGCTGGAACAATAATGATGGTCAGTCAGACTGTGAGTGTGGTAAGAAACATACTGACACAAGCCTGTTGGAACCTGTTGTGATACGTAGGTGTATATTAAAAAGTAGAGCTAATAAACGATTTTAACCATGATATTAAGTGACCTAAAGTTAGTTGGAAATTGTTACTCTGGTCTTGGAAGCATTTTGGTTGTTGACCAGTGAATTATTACTGAGGGATGAATATGGGCAACCGGTGTAAGGAAACACGGCCAGTGTTTCCACGTCCCCAGGGCAGCTCTCCCTCGGGCTGCTAGCGGAGTCGCTGACCTCTTGGGGAGGGTCGATGGTGCTCCTGCAAGCAACAGATCCTGGCGCAACCTGCTGCTGTCTACAATGGCTGTCTGGTTGTCCTGCCGAGGAGGGACAGGCACCTAGCAACGTCTGTTGTTGGGGCAATGGATGCATTCCCTAGAATGTTTGTTAATTGCTCATTACTCTGTAATTTGTTCATGATTGTAACCATGTATGGACGTGTTTATGATTCATTACCTTTGTAACTTGATCATGATTGTGACCAGATCTAGTTCATTACCTTTGTAACTTGTTCAGCTATCAAAACTTTGGAATCCAATCCCTGGACCAATTATGTACCTCTGTAATCTTTTGACTACCGCCCACAGGTCGGGAATCGAGCCAGGACCCTCATCGTCTGAAGCGAGAGCTTTTGCCACCAGGCCACAGGGCACCGTATTTTAACACATATGTATACTGGAGAGGGTTTCGGGGGTCAACGCCCCCGCGGCCAGGCCTCATGGTGGATCAGAACCTGATCAACCAGGCTGATCCTGTTGGCTGCACGCAGCCTGACGTACGAACCACAGCCCGGCTGGTCAGGTACTGACTTTAGGTGCCTGTTCAGTGCCTTCTTGAAAATAGCCAGGGGTCTATTGGTAATTCCCCTTATGTATGCTGGGAGGCAGTTGAACAGTCTTGGGTCCCTGACACTTATTGTGTTGTGTCTTATGCTAGTGGCACTCCTGCTTTTCATTGGGGAAATGTTGCATCGTCTGCCGAATCTTTTGCTTTCATAGAGAGTGATTTTCGTTCGCAAATTTGGTACTAATCCTTCTTGGATTTTCCAAGTATATATAATTATACATCTCTCCAGCCTGCGTTCTAGGGAGTACAGGTTGAGGAACTTCTAGCGCTCCTAGTAATTGAGGCGTTGTATCGCAGCTGTGTGCCATGAAAGTTAATCTGTACATTTTCTAGGTCAGCAATTTCACCTGCCTTGAAAGGTGGTGTTAGTGTGCAGCAATATTCCAGCCTAGATAGAACAAGTGACCTGAAGAGTGTCATCATGGGCTAGTGAACAGATATTGGTTCCTTGACTTGACCTTAGGTGAAGGTCCCACACAGTCTATGATCAGGTCTGAGAATGGCTCTCCATTATCGGGTCTAGGACACAGTGATGCAGGTTTGATGTGTCTGGGTTTCCCCACTTGTTGACACTGCAGGATCTGATGTAACTCCAGACATCTCATTGGGATACCCTATTATTACAATCAAAACTAAGTGCTAAACCCACAAGGATCACAGAGCACTGCTATGATATTCTATAAAATGTTCTAGTGACCCCCTATTACCCCCTAAGGATGAGTCATGAGTGATCCTCAAAACTTGGTCTAAATTTTTTTTGGTATCACAAGCCTGTCAAATTCGGACACCCCCTTACCTCCTTATCATTATTTTTAGCTAAATAATATATTACTTTTGAGTACATATTTAGTGGGTGTACAGAGTTGACTAGTTGTAGCTGACTGAAATGCCGAGAGAAGAGAAAAGTCCCTTAAGCAGGCTCTTCCCTGAAGGTCAGTCTATTTTGGGCATGGAGAACAGGAGCATCTGGCAGTCCTGCTCCCCAGAATAGGAAGGCTTGATAAGGGGCATTTCACTTGATTTATGAAGCTCTGGCCACATGCCATTATAAAACAATTTGTCCAGCCCAAAAATCCAAGTCCCTCAAGGTAAGTCACCCATTCTCATCAGTTTTTTCCCCTTTGGGACATTGCCGTAGTTTACCTGGACTTACCTGGAGAGGGTTTCGGGGGTCAACGCCCCGCGGCTTGGTCTGTGACCAGGCCTCATGGTGGATCAGAGTCTGATCAACCAGGCTGTTACTACTGGTTGCACGCAAGCTGACGTACGAACCACAGCCCGGTTGGTCAGGTATGACTTTAGGTGCCTGTCCAGTGCCCTTTTTAAAGACAGCCAGGGGTCTATTGGTCATCCGTTTTATGTAGGCTGGGAGGCAGTTGAACAGTCTTGAACCCTGGACACTTATTGTGTTGTCTCTCAAAAGTAAATCGTGGCACCCCCTGCTTTTCATTGCGGAAATGTTGCATCTCCTGCCGAGTCTTTGCTTTCATAGGTAGTGATTTTCGTGTGCAAGTTTGGTACCAATTCCTCCAGGACCTTCCAAGTTTATATCATCATGTATCTCTCTCGCCAGCATTCCAGGGAATACAGATCAAGGCCTTCAACTGTTCCCAGTAATTTAGGTGCCTTATCGTGCTTATATGTGCAGTGAAAGTTCTTTGTACACTCTCCAGGTCTGCAATGTCGCCAGCCTTGAAGGGGGCAGTTAGTGTACAGCAGTATTCCAGCCTAGAGAGCACAAGCATTTAAAATGAATCATCATGGGCTTGGCGTCCCTATTTTTTGAAGGTTCTCATTATCCAACCTACTATTTTCCTGCCAGGTGAGGCCGATACATTGTTGTGGTCTTTGAAGGCGAGGTCCTCTGACTTTATCACCCCCAGGTCCTTCACATTATTTTTTCCACTTGTTGTATGGTTAGAATTTGTCATATACCCTGATACATTTATAATTTCCTTAAGTTTCCCATATCTGAGTAGTTGAAATTTCTCCTCGTTGAACTTCATATTGCTTTGAGTGGCCCATTCGAAGATTCGGTTGATTTTCCACTTGGTTGATGACACTCTTAAAGGGCACTTTTTCTATCTAGGCTGGAATTTAAAGCTGCACACTAACAGCACCTTTCAAGGCAGGTGAAATTGCTGACCTAGAAAATGTACAGAGAACCTTCACGGGACGCATAACGGAGATAAAAACAACCTGTACTCCTGGAATGCAGGCGGGAGAGATACTGATTTTTATACACCTGGAAATCCCAGAGGGACTAGTACCGAATTTTCACACGAAAATCACAACGAAAGCAAAAGACTCAGCAGACGATGCAACATCCCCCAATGAAAAGCAGGGGTGTCACTAGTAATCAAGAGGACAATACAATAAGTGTCAGGGGCCCGAGACTGTTTTAACTGCCTCCCAGCATACGTAAGGGGGATTACCAATAGGCCCCTGGCTGTCTTCAAGCAGGCACTAGACAACCACCTAAAGTCAGTACCTGACCAGCCGGGCTGTGGCTCGTACGTTGGATTGTGTGTAGCCAGCAGTAACAGCCTGGTTGATCAGGCTCTGATCCACCATGAGACCTGGTCACAGACTGGGCTGCAAGGGCGTTTACCCCCTGAACTCTCTCCTGGTAAACTCAAGGAGTCTCTCACATTGACTTCGATGGAAGTCACTGCCATGGTAATCCGGGTGTCATCCACAAAGGAAGACCCGGAGCTATGTTATTGCCCAGCAACAGAAAAGCATCCTTCATGGGAAAGCCCCAGACACACCTACATTAAATAACCAGTGTAATACTGGCTCCTAATAAATTATATGTAGAGGAACTGAAAAAACAGCTCCCCTATAAGTTTTCTAACAAGACTGAGATTTTATTTGAAGTCTTATTCGAAATTGGGAGTATTCCCAAGAGGGAACAATAAGCCCCTGTATCCCTAAAACTGATGACATCAATGTGACAGTCCTGCTCATTAAGGGATATTTGACTGGCACTAAAGGAAAGTGCCAAACCGGCATCTGCTTCATTCTGATTAGTTGTGATGTTCGTATATTAATGTTTCTCACTGGTTGTGGTACTGACAGAACTCTTTAATTTATATTATCATTATTATAATCATGGGGAGCACTAAACCCATGGAGATTATACAGTGCATGTGGGGGGGGGAAATGGAAGGCATTTACATTTAATTCAGGGAACTAGAGCACAGATCCAATTCCCTAGATCAAGAGCCCCTCACCAGCATCAAGGAGCCTTCCCTGAGGAGTCTTTAATTTATGGCAGGTGGTCTTGACATGGCCAGGCTTGTGGCAATAGTGACAGGTTACGGGCTTGGGAATCTTGCCTTGTGCACATTGTTGGTCTTGAGGCGAGTGTCATATCTCGCCTCCAGCTTCTGTCCTTGACTAAACACAGGTTTTTTTCCCAATGATCTCTGTCCATACTAAGCTGATACCTCAGAGGTATCAGCCAGCTTAGCTGCCTCCATAGCAGCAGCTAACAAATGATCTTACAGACCTGACCAACTCACTCAAGGCAATTACTGACCATGATTAACTGCACCAATTTGCTAGTTAGAAATCCAGCTGCTCGATACCACTCAGTGATCTTGGTCTAGAGCCCAACAAAGTCAACACAAAACTGGCTGGACTGACACATGCTCTACTTACTCTCTCTATGACATTCAGCATATATCTACATGCTCGTAGCACAGCCACTTCACAATGCTGTAATCAGAGAAGTTTTCATCACTTAAACCAGCTGTGAATTCCTGTGTTTTACCATACAACACTGTATGAACCCATGCTGGCCAATGGTCAGCTGACCACTGCACAGCTCAAACCTGATTTTTCAGAACTCGAAAAACTGTTGATTATAAAAAAGAAAGCGCTAAACCGACAAAGGTCATGTCAAAAAACTGTTCAGGCTATGAATCGGAGAGAAACGAGGTACCAGACACAAACTTCTGCACACACATAATTATCACCACCAGTATGCCAAAATTGTCTCCTCTCCCTCTTTCTATCACATTCCTCCTTTGCAAAGGCACACTGTTCCCTAGTATTTTTTGAAGAGAAATTTTTGCTAGGTCAAGAGCCAATGAAGCTGACTGATCCTGAGATAAACATGGTTCACCACCATTTCTACAGGTGGGAAGTTGTCATGCAGACATTCAGGAGTATGACCTGTACCATTACTTGAAGCAAGAAATCAAAGCAGGGAGGGGCAATTAACACAAGCTCCGATAGTAGCTGAAGCACCCGGTTGGAATGTCATACAATACAATTTGGATCTTAATTTGTTGCATGTACACTCACAAAGAGCTGTACAGCAGTAAGAGTACGTTAATACTCTAACACCAATTGAACAAGCAATTTGCCAGCAGCACTGTAGAAATAGTCTGGGTAAGTTTTGCAAAGTATATGTCATCACCAAACCCCTAACACAAGCAGGTGGCATAACCAGCCTGCACTAATACAAAGCACTACCCTATAACAATACACTCAAAACACAGACAGCTGTAACCAGTAGTAAGCAACAATATAGCAGGCCCTGCAATGCAAATACAATGCAGAGGACACAATGGTTTCAGGCAGGCACCCCATATTATGAACACAGGTGTAGTCTGATGGCCTGTTACACCTGGCCGTTACTCAGTCAGAAAACAACTTAGCAGGGCAAAGCAAACAAGCATTTAGATTTCTTTACCCATGTATTCCTTCACCAATATATACACTATGTACAATGTAATGAGAGTAAAAGAGACTGGAAGTAGTACATATGAAAGCCACTCAAGCAACAGTCAACACGACCAGAGAAAGTAGAAGTCTGCTTTCTCAGTCAGGTGTGTTGAAAAATCGCCTTGGCTGAATTTATGGGCTTTCATGTTAATGGCTATTTAATTACCAATAAGCACAGCAGTTGGAACCCGACCTGCTACACTCTGAATTGCTAGTTCGCTGGTCGAGAGGGCATACCAAATGGTCGTATGAAGAACATCAAATAAAATGTAACATGCTCAGTGCACGCCAGTGATCCCTTCACAAATATCACCTTCCTCACACACCTATAGCACATTACATCCTAAAATTCACATGCCTCAAACTATTAGAAATACACTAAATGGGTAATAATAAAATGAATAATGATCACCTTAAATAATAAATTTTATTATCACACATGAATCAATTTACACAGGTACTGTACTGTCAACATGGCAGCATCTTGCAGTGAATAGCAACAGTAGTAGAGACATTGTATTTCATGTATAAAATCATCAATTCTACATTTAAAATCACAAATGATCTTGCAAAGAAAATATTACTGTTTGCTAAATAATAATACACATACCACATTAAATCATTAACCCTTAACCCTTAAACTGTCCAAGCAGATCTACGTTCACATGCATAGTGCTCCAAAGTAGATCTACTTTTTTTTACATATTTTCAATACAGTGGACCCCCGTTTACGATATTATTTCATTCCAGAAGTATGTTCAGGTGCCAGTACTGAACGAATTTGTTCCCATAAGGAATATTGTGATTAGATTAGTCCATTTCAGAACCCCAAACATACACGTACAAATGCACTTACATAATTGGTCGCATTGGGAGGTGATCGTAAAGTGGGGTCCACTGTACGTATAACAAAAAAAAAAAAAGTAGATCAAATGTTTTTTACACATTTTCAAATGTAAAAAAAAAAAAAAAAATCTACTTTTTTACGTACTTTCAAATGTTGAAAAAACGTATATATACGTTTGGACTGTTTACGGGTTAAACTGTCCAAATGTAGATCTATGTTCACTGGCGTAGTGCTCCGAACATAGATCTACATTTTTTCTTACATTTGATTGCATGTAAAATTAAATGTAGATCTACGTTTGGAGCACTATGTGGTGAACTAAGATCTACGTTTGGACAGTTTAAGTGTTAAGCTGCCATGACCTCTAGAATAGTTAACCCTGAAGGTTAACAGTCTTGACTTAATAGTCTAGGTAACACAGAAGCTTTGTCAATAACTTTACATTGCAGTACATCAAGTTGTGGGTAAATTGCTTGTTGTGAATTGTAGTCATGGTACTATAATGTGATTTATTCTTCTGGGAACTGTAAGCTTAAAATGTCTCAAAAATCAAAGACAAAACTGTAAACAGGAGAGTAATGTACAATAATTGTAAAAACTTGTGAAGTAAAGTTTGCTCTTCAGGATGCCATGTGAGGACACCAGTGTGGTCTTGGCCATCAGTCAATCAGGTACAACCTCTCAGGTACTCACTCAATGGACAAAATGAGCTACACAAACACTTAATACCCCCTGCTGCTACCATAAGAATATGGAAATATCAAGATATGTCCCAATATTTTAAGTGTCATCTAAAATATTTTTTTGGCCAAATTACCAGACAATTAATGAAGTATTTGAAGTTAACCTCTCATGAGGGCCATGGTCCAGTTGTCATAAAAGATAAAAATTTTGGACCATCATACATGGTTGTGGTACAATGGACTAAGCCTTAACCTGTAAACGGTCCAAGCAGATCTACGTTCACATGTGTAGTGCTACAAAAGTAGATCTAAGATTTTTTTTTTTACATATTTTTCAAATATAAAAAAAAAAAAAAAAGTTGATCAAAGCTTTTTACACATTTTCAAATGTAAAAAAACAAAAAATCTACTTTTTTTACATACTTTTAAATGTTGAAAAAAAACGTATATATACGTTTGGACCGTTTATGGGTTAAATACCTTCTGTCCAAGTGCCACTTCTTCCTTTTTTTTTTTTTTTTTTTTTTTTGTAGAGGGAAGGCCTTCATTAATTAACAATGCTTAGTAGGAGGAAGTTCTGGTATATGGACTGATGCATTAAGACACCTTAGATCCTATATAAGAATTTGACATGCATTCAAGTTATCATTATTATAGTCAAGTTAAGCACTAAACCTGAAAGGGTCAAAGTCCTGCTGGAGGAGAAAATGCAAAAAATAACATTCATCTGAAACAGAATAGGCAACAGATAGCAAGACATAAGGTCACTAATTTCAAGCATTTATCCAAATCATAAATGAAGTCTGAGATGAATAAATAAGTAGAGTCCTTGCCAACGAGTGAAGGTTTAGAAGAAACACTTTCAGATGCTGCCATGAATGACCCATCACCACCAGGCCCGAGTGTAATTATTTCAAAATACAAGGAAGGGAAATGTGGCCCACTGTCTTGTTACAGGACTGTAAGTGCTCAAAGAACATTAATCTTACTGTTGTCCATTCACTAAAAGACTGAACAACAGTGCAAATACAGAGAGAATAACAAAACATTATGGCAGACAACAGTGCCACAAGTTTCTGCCACCTGTGGCAGTAGACATTTTTCTTTTTCCTAGAACTTTTCTCTAATTACAAAATAAAAGCCTAAAAGAAATGAATAATTTGAAATGCCACATACACAAATATTTGCATAAGACAGATTTTCATGGAAGGCATCTGTGTGGGTATTGAGGAAACACTGTACTGCATGTAAAATCTCTGTCATAGACAAGTTTAATAAACAGACTGTAATATTCAGAGTTGATAATAAAAATTTAGCACTATACAGTAAATTCTATAACATCCCGGCACTCTTGGGACTAAAGCCACATTTTTTTTTTTTTACTAACACATCACACTGGCTGTTTCCCACTGAGGCAGAGTGACCCGAAAAAGAAGTGTCTAGATAAAATCTTCAAGCTGGGTTTTGAGAAACGTGTATCTGCATAATTCTCAAGAAATTATAAAACATTTAACAATTTCACCACGAAGGCAAGGTAACCAAAAACAAGGCAACATTTACCATCACTAGTTCACTAGCTGTCTTTCCACAAGTGCACATACACACAGCTGAAATGACCCTCTCAACTGCAATATTTTTTCCATTCTTCATGAAGGATAAAAATGGTTAGGTATCGCCTCTCAAAGATCATCCAATTTGGGTTAATCTTTCAATTCGAGGGATTTCCTAAAAAACTAAATCTTTGAGGTGTCAGTCTGTAAAGTGTTTAGTTTCTACTGTAACAAATGTCTTTAAACAAAATTTGACAGAGAAGGAATGGTCCCTGTGGACAGCTCGAAGGAAAAAATGTGGTTACAAAAAGCTTTTTCTTCTATCTTAATGTTAAGGTATCTATGCTAATGTATCTGCATGCCACCATCCACTACAATAATTATTCTCAAGGATTTTTACAAAACCCTAAAATTATTTGTCTAATAAAATTAATAATGCAAAAAACGAATCTTGTCACTCTGCCTAAACCACCAGATAAAAACCTTCCTTTTGTTGTATATAAAGATCACCAGTTTTGTACCATTCAATTATAATTTTTTTTTTTTTTTACTTCATCAGCCATCTCCCACTAAGCAGAATGACCTAAAAAATAAACATTCACCACCATTCATTCAATAGTTTTCTTGCTAAAAGTGCGCAGCCATCAAGTGTGTGCATCATAATTCAAATGACCTGTTGAACTGCATCATGACCCCTTACTCAGAGTGCAGGCACCGTGCTTCCCACTTGCAAGACTAAGTCTGCCTGACCAGTTTTTCTGAATCCCTTTATAAATGTTACCTTGTTCACACTCCAACAGCACGTCAAATCCCTTAAGCACTTGTCTTCACTAGCCCTGATCTAACATGCTCTCACACACATCATCTGGATGCTCAAGCCCTTACCATATAAAAACCTTTCACACCTTTCTGAGACAACCCCTACCCATTCTACCTTCCACCATGGATTAAATACCCTCCTGATCATCCTATCATGTTCCATCTTCTCTTAAATATCCAAACCACCTTAACACTCTTACCTTCGTCCTCTGAATATTTTTCATAACACCACACAGTCTTCTAACTGCTACACTCCAAATTCACTGTTTAATACAGTATTCACACCACACATTGCTCTTAATTAAGCAACCACCGTCACTTACACCACTCTGTTCATACCTGCTCCTATGATTTACAAAATACACCAGCTGTACCACTGTCTACCCACTCCTGTGATTCACAACATACAACCAATTGTACCACTGTCTACCTGCTCCTGTGAGTTACAACATACACCAACTGCACCATTGTTTACCTGCTCCTGTGATTTAAAACATACACCAACTGTACCACTGTCTACTGCTCCTGTGATTTACAACATACACCAACTATACCACTCAGTCTATACAAAGGAGAAAAAATCCCAACAGCATGAATTTGCATTAATATGAAAACATTTTAAGATACAAGAGTGCAATATTAAACATTATATAGCTAAACTTTACCAAAACACAAACACTGCCTAACTCTCGAGACTATTTTGAATCAAACTGACTAATAGCCAACAATCGTCAAAATGGCTGTTCTTGACAAACCATACCATGGGCGGGATTTGAACCCACGGTCAGAGAGTCTCAAAACTCCAGACCGTCACGTTTAGCCACTGGGCCAGCTAGCTTCAATAAGATTCGTCCAACTAGGTGTATTTCTACACCATAGGAAGGTTAGCATAGGCACCACTGTGTCCACCCGCTAGCATGGCCGTGACGAACTCTAGCTCAAGTCCCCTCAAAGCCGTCAACATGACTAACGAAATCGTAATGACACAATTGCAAACAAACCATACCACGGGTGGGATTTGAACCTGCGGTCAGAGAGTCTCAAAACTCCAGACTGTCGCATTAGCCACTGGGCCAGCTAGCTTCAATAAAATTCGTCCGACTAGGTGTATTTCTACACTATAGGAAAGTTAGCATAGGCACCACTGTGTTCACAAATGCAAGTTTTTACAGACGAATCTCCTGGCCATGCTAGCGGGAGATTCGTCTGTAAAAACTTGAAATTTGTGGACACAGTGGTGCCTATGCTAACCCTCCTATGATGTAGAAATACACCTAGTTGGACGAATCTTATTGAAGCTAGCTGGCCCAGTGGCTAACGTGACGGTCTGGAGTTTTGAGACTCTGACCGCGGGTTCAAATCCCGCCGTGGTATGGTTTGTTTGCAATCGTGTCATTACGATTTCGTGAGTCACTGTTCTTGAATTCACAAGAAAATGTCCAACACAAAGAGGTCCTGGGAAATGAGAGGTAATCAGGCATGATCCAAGAAAAAGAGAGGGTTAACTCAAATTCCTTAGATCAAGAACCCTTGAATATGCAAGCTCATGAAGTTGAAGCACATTCATTACAGCTTTTAGAAGATTTGGAAAGTGGCTGCCTTACAGAGCCAAGGTAAGTACATTCAAGTCCCTGAGTTTTCAGTGTGAATGTGAGATAAACTCTTATGTATTTTCAAAAACTAGCTTGCCCCAGACCCTTAAGAAATGTAATGTATGTTGTAGAGTTGTGATGCTACACTCCAGCTGTGCTGAGCCTAATCGTGTGTTCCATGTTAACTGAACGAAACTGATATTTTATAAGTAACAAAACCTTTAAGAAACACTGTACTCCTCCAAATGTGATCTGTATCCAGTCCCCTTAAATATTAGGCATAAAAACTCCAAACAAAACGAGAAACTCAGACTAAAGATGATAATTTTATCCTAAGGTAAACTGTTGAGTGACTTGACCCGGACCGTAGGTGCAAACAATCTCGGACTGGTTAACGTGGTCGGTGGTGAATGTGGCCATGTTGTTTGTAAAGTCTACATCATAACTTCCTTCCATTGAGCCTTCCATTGGCTTGTCTCCTTTGGTAGACTGTGGGAAAAGAAAAGAAAAATAATCAGAATCAATGGTAACTGAGGCAACAAGCCAAAAAGGTGATAAATTAGACACATGTGCAACACTTGGGCATCTTTATTATGGGAACGTTTTGCCACAGTGGCTTCATCAGTTCAATACAAAGAAGAATAGTGAAGATCAGAAGTTTGAGGTAATCAGTCAAGATCAATGAACTGATTACATCAACTCCAGGCTGAAGGACTGATTACCTCATACTCCTCCTGATCTTTACTATTCTTCTTTATATTGGACTGATGAAGCCACTGTGTGGCAAAACGTTCCCACAATAAAGATACCCAAGTGTTGCACTGTGTCTCATTTATCAACTAGCTGCTGCTTAAAACTATTCATCTATAAGCCAAAAAGCATTTACAGTATAAGCACATGTAATGCAAATCAACCATCTATTTTAACCCTTGCTCTGTTGAGACCTCTGAAATTAAGCCTTTTAGGGTCAGAGCCCCTAATCTGAAACTTGCTCTCAGGGTCAGAGAAATAATAATAATAATAATAATAATAATAATAATAATAATAAATAATAATAAAAATTACTTTTTCTTATGCAATGATAGAGAATCTTTTTCCCAAGGTAATGAACCAAAAGTACAAAATTTGATGGAAAACTTATGGAATTACACTTGCAAAATAGCAGTCTCTGTGATATTTGTGCATCAGCATTTTCACCCACTTGGAGCCCAATTCTCAGCCGATTCCATTGTTCCAGCCAACCAAACTCAACTATTTTGCTGTTATATATTCCTTCTATTAAATGACTGGGTACAAGAAACTGCCCATTTACCTATTTCAACTACCCAATAAAGGAATCAGAAATTGGTAATTTGGTTAATTTCACACAAAATTAAAAAAGTGCCAATTTAAAAATAGGGTCCAGAATACGAACAATGTAGACATTCCTGGCACTTAGCAAATAATTCCCCTAATTCATCATTTATGTCCCTACCTCTCCATTTTGATATTTATTCACCACAAAAAATAGAGAGATTTACTGTTTATGCAGACTACTGCATTTTTGTAATACAGTGGACCCACCGCTAACGATCACTCTCCAATATGCGACCAATTTATGAAAGTGTATTTATGTAAGTGCGTTTGTACGTGATGTTTGGGGTCTGAAATTGGACTAATCTACTTCACAATAAGCCCTTATGGGAAAAAAATTCAGTCAGAAACTACTGGCACCTTGAACATACCTACTGGAATGAAAAAAGTTCGTTAACCGGGTGTCCACTGTAAATGTAAAATAATATCAGTGTAATTTAAGAAACACTATATTAGTAGTAGGTTGGTAGACAGCAACCACCCAGGAAGTACTACCGTCCCTGCCGATGACTGTGAAACAGAACCTGTAACTGTTTTGCATGATGGTAGGAATTGCTGGTTTCTTTTTCTGTCTCATAAACACGCTAATAACAGGGAATCTGCTACTCCTACTTACACTTTGGTCACACTTCACTTGACACACACATGCAAATCTAAATATAACATACATCTAGGTTTTTTCTCCTTTTTTCTAATAGCTCTTGTTCTTCTTTATTTCTCTATTGACCATTGGGAAGTGGAAAAAGAATCTTTCCCTCCGTAAGCATGCGTGTCGTATGAAGCACTAAAATGCCGGGAGGCAATTGGGGCTAGTAACCCCTTCTCCTGTAGACATTAACTAAAAAAGAGAATGAGAAAAACTTATAAAACTGGAATGCTTAAATTGCGTGGATGTAGTGCGGATGAACAAGAAACAACGATTGCTGATGTATGAATGAAAAGAAAGTGGATGTCCTGGTCCTAAGCGAAACAAAGCTAAGGGGGATGGGAGTTTCAGTGGGGGGAAATAAATGGTGATTAAATCTGGAGTATCTGAGAGAGTTAGAGCAAAGTGGAAGGGGTAGCAGTAATGTTTAAATGATCAGTTATGGAAGAGAAAGAGAATAGAATGTGTAAATTCAAGAATACGTGGATTATAAAGTAAAGGTTGGTGATGCCGAGAAGGTGGGTCATAATAAGCGTGTATCACCTGGAAAGAGAGAATGCCCAGGAGAGAGAGAGATTTTTGGGAGTTGTTAAGTGAATGTAATAGAGCCTTTGAACCAAGTGAGAGAGTAATTGTGGTAGGGGACCTGAATGCAAAGTAGGAAGAAACTTATTAGAGAGGGTGTGGAGGTATGTTTGGTGCCAGGTGTAAATGATAATTGGGAGCCCTTGATTGAACTTTGTATAGAAAGGGTTAAGTTTATCGGTAATTACATATTATAAGAAAAGAGGATAAATAAGTATCAAGGATATGATGCAGGGCGAAATGACCAGTTAGTTTGGTTGGATTAAGATTGGTATATAAAAGATGTTGAGTAGACTTCAGGATGTACATGTTTATAGAGGGGGCCACAGATATAACAGATCACATTCTAGTTGTAGCTACAATGAGAAGAAAAAGGTAGGGATGGTATACAAGGAGGAATAGAAGCAACCAAGGGAAGAGAGAGGTGAAGGTTTATAAACTAAAAGAGTATGCAGATAAGGTAAGATCCCACTTCAACTTAAACAGCTTATTGGAGGATAGATGCAAATGATAGCAAAGGCAATGGGTCGAAGAGGTATGGGGTAGGTTTAAAAATTAGTGTTAGAGTGTTCAGCAGAAGTTTGTTGGTTACAGGAAAGTGGGTGGCTGGAGGGACGAGGACGACTGGTGGAATGATGATGTAAAGAATTATAAGGCGAGAAAAAAGTTAGCATATAGAAGTTTTTACAAAGTAGAAGTGATGCAAGGAGGGAGAGTAATAATGGAGAAAAAGAGAGAGGTTAAGAGAGGTGGTGAAGCATATGTAAAAAGGAGATGCAATGAGAGAGTGGGTGAGATGTTATCAACAAATTTTGTTGAAAATAAGAAAAAGTTTTTTGGAGTGAGATTAACAAGTTAAGAAAGCCTAGAGCACCAATGGATTTGTGCATTAAAAATAGAGAGTACTTAGTTATTAAATGGAGAGTTAGAGGTATTGGGAAATGGAGGGAATATTTTGAGGAACTTTTAAATGTTGAAAGATAGGGGAAGCGTGATTTCGTGTATAGGAACAAGGAGGGAATAACATCTGAAGGAGTGATGAAGAGCGCAGTGTGAGTGTAGGGAAGTTCGTTAGGCAGTAGTAAAATGAAGGGTGGTAAGGCAACCGGATTGATGGGATAGAAGATATAAATGTTAAAGCAGGTGGGGAATAGTTTTGGAGGGTTGGTGAAATATTTAATAAATGTAAGGAAGAGGTGTAAGGTACCTAGAGGATTGGCAGAGAGCATGCATAGTTTCCTTTGTATAAAGGTCAAAGGGGGAATAAAAGAGAGTGCAAAAAATATAGGGGATAAGTTCTGCTGAGTAACCTGGTAAAGTGTAATGGTAGAGTAATTATTGAAAAAAATAAGAGTAATACGAGAATAGGATAGCCAGATGAACAAGTCGGCTTAGGAAAGGTAGGGGGTTGCGTGGACCAGTGTTTACAGTGAACAATAAGTGAACATATTTAGATAAGGCTAAAGAGTCTTTGTGGCATTTTATGGATTTGGAAAAAGGCATATGACAGGGTGGACAGGGGGGCAATTTGGCAGATGTTTGCAAGTGTATGGTGTCTAGGAGGTAGGTTACTGAAGAGCAGTGAAGAGTTTTTACGAGGATAGCGAGGCTTCAAAGTTAGAGTATGTAGGAAGAGGGAAATTATTTTCCTTATAAAAATACCTAAGACAAGGGTGTGTCTGAATGTCACCGTGGTTGTTTAATATATTTTATAAGATGGGGTTGTAAGAGAAGTAAATGCGAGGTCCTTGCGAAGAGGCGTGAGTTAAAGAATAAAGAATCACACACAAAAAGTGGTAGTTTGTTTACAGTTGCTCTTTGCGATGACACCTGTGCTCTTGGGAGATTCAGAAGAGAAGTTGCAAGATTTGAGGATGAATTTGGTATGGTGTGCAAAAGAAGAAAATTAAAAGGTGAATACAGGAAAGAGTAATGTTATGAGGAAACAAAAATGATTAGTGATGAACGATTGAATATCAATTGGAGGAGAGAGTATGGTGAGGAGGTGACTGTATACAGATATTTGGGAGTGGACGTGTCCAGCAGATGGTCTAAGAAAGATGAGGTGAATCATAGAATTGATGAGGGAAATATAAAAAGAGTGAGAGGTGGCACTTAGAGTCTGTGGACACAAAGAACTTTGTCCTTGAGGCAAAGAGGGAATGTATGAGAGGTTAATAGCTTTACAACGCTCTTATATGGGAGTGAAGCATGGTGATGAATGTTGCAGAGGCGAGGAGAAGGCTGGAGGCAGTGGAGAAGTCAAAGTCTGAGGGCAATGTGGTGGTGTGAACATAATTCAGAGAATTCGTAGTTTGGAAGTTGGAAGAGGTGCACGGGATTACCAAAACTGTTGTCCAGAGGGCTGAGGAAGGGTTGTTGAGGTGGTTCGGACATGTAGAGAGAATGGAGCGAAACAGAATGATTCAAGAGTTGTATCATTCTATAGTGGAAGGAAGCGGGTAGGGGTCGGCCTAGCAAGGTGGAGAGAGGGGGTAAAGGAGGTTTTGTTAGATTCAGGGGGCTTGGACTGCCAGCCGGATGCATAGCGTGTTTGATAGGATCATGGAGACAAATGGTTTTTAATACTTGACATTTGCTGTTGGAGTGTTGTAGCAAAGTGATAACATTTATGAAGGGGTTTCAGGGATACCGGACAGGGCTGGCATGAGTCCTGGATATGGGAAGTACATGTGCCTGCACTCTGAAGGAGGGGTGTTAAATTTTGCAGTATAAAAATACTGTAGTGTAAACACCCTACTGGCATGACAGTGATTGATGAATGATGGAGAAAGTTATTCTTTTTCCGGGGCAACCCTGACTTGTGGGAATCGGCCAGTGTGATAATAAAAATAAAAAAATAAATATTAGCCGCCCCACCTGGGCATGTATTGGATGAGTGACGTAATTTGTGTACACTGAATATCAGCAAAAACGAACATTTGCGCTACTTTATGAGCTCAAAATCAAGCAACTTTTCAGTCCTAAAACCTATCAAAATCATCTCTGTTACTATATCATTCCATTCTATCAAGTGAGACCGAAGAAACTAAGGATACAAAGCATACTGAAAAATACACACTGCCAAAATTGCTCTTTTAACACCAAAAACACTTGTTTTTTTTCTCATTATTTATGCACTACATGCTGCCGATTTTTTTTTATATGGTGCACACTTACTGCAGAGACCCATTCTCTCATTGTGTAGAACAATTGGGAATGGGAACCACACTCAAAGGGTTAAAAGTGCTGATAGTAGAAATGTTTCGTGCCAGGAATGTCTACATTGTTTATGGACTATTTTTAAAATAGGTAGTTATTTTATTTTTGTGTCATATTGGCCAAATTTTGTATAAAATTGTTAGGCAGCTGAGAACACCATTTTCTGCACTATCAACATAACAGAAGGCATACTAGCGAAATAGCTAAGATTTGTGCTCAAACAACGGAAAATGACTTAAAATAGGACTGAAATCGATTTCAAGATCACCAATGCATACATTCGCCCAAGGACCTCTAACTTTGAACCTGTGTAATTCCGTAAATTTTTCATCAAATTTATGTACTTTTTTTTTTTTTTTCTTCAAGTCGGCCGTCTCCCCACCGAGGCAGGGTGACCCCAAATAAAAGAAAGAAAAATCCCCAAAAAAGAAAATACTTTCATCATCATACAACACTTTCACCATACACGCCACATTATCACTGTTTTTGCAGAGGTGCTCAGAAAACAAACAGATTAGAATCATACATATACAGTGGACCCCCCGCAACCGTACGCATCGCATACCTAAACAATCTGCATACCGCTCGCTTTTTTCGCAAAAATTTGCCTCTCATACCGCCAAAAACCCTCTCACCGCCCTTCGTGCCCGAGACCGCTCCCAATGTGCTGCCTGAGCCACGCTCACATGTTCCGCCGGTGGCATTGTTTACCAGCCAGCCTCCGCGGTAACATTCCAAGCAATACAAACCGGAACATTTCGTATTATTACAGTGTTTTTTGGTGATTTTTTTCTGGAAAATAAGTGACCATGGGCTCCCAAAAAGCTTGTCTAGTGCCAACCCTACAGCAATAAGGGTATAATTACTATAGAGATTAAGAAAAAGATCATTGATAATTATTAAAGTGGAGTGCCGTGCCTCCGGAGCTGGCCCGGTTGTATAATAAACCCCATTCAACCATCGCATACTAATGGTGGTACAGCTGCTGCTGTACAACCTCGAGCCATGCTGCTGCACTGTCAGTTCTGCTGCACTGTCAGCGTTTCTGCTGCACTGTCCGCTGCTGCTGCTGTTGTACGCACGTCGGAGAGGCGTGTGCTGTGTAGGTTTCTGCCTGCTGTAGCACATCGTCTGCTGCTTGCTGAAGCATCGTCAGCTGCTGCTGTAGCATCGTGCTGTTCTTGCTGTAGCATCGTCTGTTTGCTGCTGTAGCATCGTCTGTTGTGCTGCTGTACCCGCCGTCTGCTACTGCTGCTGCTGCAGTAGCACCGTTGTTTGGTGCGTATTGAGAATACCCAAGAAACAAATTAAACCCCAGAGGATTTGGCCACCCCCAGGATAAACGCCAAAAAAATCAGTGACGATCGGAAGACTGTCTAACTTATTTCCATTGGGGTCCTTAATCTTGTCACCCAGGATGCAAACCCACACCAGACGACTAACACCCAGGTGTACAGGGAATAAATGTGCCTTGAACTAGTGCTCATATTGGTGAATTTAAAGCCAGCAAAGGTTGGTTTGAGAGATTTTAAGAATCGTAGTGGGCATACACAGTGTGATACGGCTGTTCTGGAAGAACATGCCAAACAGGACCTACAGGTACTCAGGAGGAAAGACACTGACTCACTCAGGACACAGTGTCTCATCAGTCATTGATGCATCTTCAATAAAGGTAAGTGTCATTTTATACTTCCATTTAGTATAGTAAGTAACAATCTCAATATATATTGTGCATGTACTACTCCTACTAATTGTGCATGTATCCTTCCTCTTTGTGTGTAGGAAAATTGTATATTCATGTGGTAAAATTTTTTTTTCATACTTTTGGGGTGTCTTCACGGATTAATTTATTCCAATTTATTTCTTATATTGGGAAAATTCATTCGTCATCATACGACCGAACATTTCGCAAAACAATCAGCCCCTCTTGCACGGATTAACGCGTATGCGGGGTCCACACTGTATATAGATACACAACATATCCCTCCAAACTGCCAATACCCAAACCCCTCCTTTAAAGTGCATGCATGTACTTCCCATTTTTCGCTTATGGGACTCAAGTCCACAACCCACCCAGGGCAAAATGGGTTTAAACCAAGGTCCGCGTCCTGCTGTCTCAACTATTGGATCACTAACGACAAGGTCCATAAATGCACTAGAAGATAAAAAGAATGCAGATGTAATATATACAGACTTGGCAAAAGCTTCGACAAGTGTGACCATAGCGTAATATAGCGCCCAAAAATGCGTGCTAAAGGGATAACGGTAAAAGTCGGTCCGTTGGATCTATAATTTCCTCCACTAACAAACACCATGAGAGTTAGTCCCGTCAACAGAGTAAAAGTCCGAGGCAGCTACGGTGAAAAGCTCTGTTCCACAAGGCACAGTACTCCGCTCCCATCTTGTTCCTCATCCTCATATCCGACATAAGACAAGGATGTCAGCCACATCACACCGTGTCTTCCTTTGCAGATGACACCCGAATCTGCATGACAGTGTCTTCCAGTTGAAACACTGCAGAACTCCTCAGGCGGACATTCAACCGAATCTTTCAGTGTGCTGGCAGAAAAACAATATAATTCAACGTGATGAGAATTTCAATAACTCAGATATGTTAATCACGAGGAAAATTAAATCCTATCATCAGAGTACAAAACAACATTCTGGCCACTAAATAGAGCGAAACACCAACGTCAAAGACCTGGAGTGATCATGTCGGAGGAACTCACCTTCAAGGACCATAACATTGGATCAAACCGCATCTGCTAGAAAAATGAACAGGAGGAATAATAGACCTTCAAAACTAGGGAGAAGGCCAAGCCCATGATGACACTCTTCAGGTCACTTGTTCTATCTAGCTGGAATATTGCAGCACACTAACACACCTTTCAAGGTCTAGGTGAAATTGCTGACCTAGAAAATGTACAGAGAACCTTCCGCACTCATATCGGAGATAAAACACCTCAATTACTGGGAGCGCTTGAGGTTCCTGAACCTGTATTCCCTGGAATGCAGGCGGGAGAGAACATGAATAAATACCACCTGAAAATCCTAGAGGGCTAGGTACCGACTTGCACACTATAAATCACTCACGTACGAAAGCAAAAGACTTGGCAGACGAATGCAAAAACCCCTACAATGAAAAGCAGGGGTGTCACTGAGCACGTTAAGAGACATACAATAAGTGTCAGGGCCCGAGACCTGTTTTCAACTGCCTCCAGCATACATAAGGGGGATAACCAACCCATACCCCAGGCAGTCTCCAAAGCTGACACTGACCAAAGCACCTAAAGATGTCCGGTTCCTGACACCAGCCGGGCTGTGGCTCGTAGTTGGTTTTTTAGTGTGCAGGGCCAGCAGCAACAGCCTTTGTTGATCAGCCTGATCCACCAGGAGCCTGGTCACAAGACCGGGCCACGGGGGCGTTTGAGCCCCGGAACTCTCCCCAGGTGTAATATCCAGTTATAATATGAAAATAACTGGTTTCCCTGAATCCCTTCACTAAATAATACCCTGCTCACACTCCAACAGATCGTCAGGTCCCAAGTACCATTCGTCTCCAATCACTCCTATTCAACACCTCAACGCACATCGTTGCTGGATAGGAGTGAATGGAGACGAAATGGTACTTGGTACCTACTGATCTGTTGAGTGTGAGCAGTATACTATTTAGTGAAGGGATTCATGGAAACCGGTATTTTCATATAGTCTGACTTGTAGTCCTGGAAATGGGAAGTACCATGCCTGCACTTAAAGGAGTTTTGGGAATATAGGAGCAGATTGGAGGGATAGGTTGTGTATCTTATATGTGTATGCTTCTAAACTTTTGTTGTTATCTTCAAAAAAAGATTCCTCTTACCAATTTCAGAAGAATATTTTTTTTTTTAAAAGTGGACACTGAGGAGCAATATTAACCCTTTCCACTGTCCTGCAGATCTCCGAAAATTAAATATTGCTTTCATGTCCACTTTTTTATTGTTTAATTTTTTCTTCTTTAAAATAGTAGAGAGGAACATCAGAAAAGAAGAACTGCATAGAATAAAGTGTATGAGTGTGAAGATCAAAATATGCAGGCTGCTGAATTTAAAACAGGAAAGGAAGTTGAGTTAGAAAAGTCTACAAATGCTTCCACAATTTGTCAGAGAGACCCTTCCTACAGAAAAATGTCATTAGAAATCACTAAATGAAAGGAGTGGCAAAGGTAGGAAGAAATCAGAAAATCAATATCAGGGATAGATAATGGGATAAAGTGGAGAAAGATACCAAGATCAGACTGATACAACCCTGCTGAAAAGACACGTACCACAGAATAATGAGACAGTACAGATGAAAACTGAGAATAAGATATATCAATGCTCACAAGAAGTGCACTCTTGTTAAGTTTCATCAGGAAAAATGCATCAAGTGGCTGCAAATAAAATAGACAGCGATAAGACCAAGAGTGGAATGTAATTTTTGGTTTCTTGCCAAACACAAGAGGACAAAACTGGAGAAGCAACACTTGACTCCCCCAATTTTCCCTGTATAATCTATTATATTACACTATAGAAAAAGACAGCGTAAATGGGAAGACAATAGAAAGCAAGCATGGCTTACATCTAGGATGGTCAGCACAGAGCAAGATTCAAAAGGGGTAGGTGGAGTAGAGAAAAGACCATTGGAGCCTACCAAGGTGTAGAAAGAGAGACTATTGTATACGGGGGAGAGAAGGAACCTAAGTAGAAACCAGAGGGTGTAAATGTCATTAATGTAGGGAGGATGGATTCTAGAACTGGTCCACTGCCACACAAGGCAAGGGGCATGAACTCAGATGTATAATAGTTAAGCACAGAGCAAACGTTGGGTAGGGAGTTTTGGTCCTTTGAGGTGCGGAAATGAAGATGAAGGATTAGGTAGGGAAGCTGTGTGGGATTGAGGAAACACACGGGATAGAATACAACAAAGAAAATAAGCATGGGTGACTGTGGGGTGATCTGGGTAGTATGTGGTAACAGCAACCGCCCAGGAGGTACTAACCGTCGCAGCCAAGTGAGCGTAAAAACGAAAGCCTGTCATTGTTGTACATGACGGTAGGATTGCTGGATGTCCTTTATTCTGTCTTTCATGACATGCAAGATTGCATGGTACATCTTGCTACTTCTACTTAAACCCTTAGGCAC
The DNA here is from genome assembly GCF_026875155.1 of Cherax quadricarinatus. Lineage (NCBI taxonomy): Eukaryota > Metazoa > Arthropoda > Malacostraca > Decapoda > Parastacidae > Cherax > Cherax quadricarinatus. The sequence goes on from NW_026505124.1 coordinate 65,865, forward strand.
ACTACACATACATTACAAAGCATATATAGACACCCCTCTGGTTTTTCTTCTATTTTCTTTCTAGTTCTTGTTCTTGTTTAAATTTTCCATCTTATCACCATGGGGAAGTAGAACAGAAATTCTTCCTCCGTAAGCCTGCAGTGTTGTAAGAGCGTACTAAAATGGCGGAGCAAGGGGCAAGTAACCCCTCCTCCAGTATTATTACTAAATTTAAAAGGCGAAACATTCGTTTTCCTTTTGGTCCACCCCACCTCAGTGGGATACTGCGGAGTGTTGAAAGAAAAGAAGAAAAGAAGCTGTGGTGAGGGTACAACAAGGGCCTAAGGTGCCTAGCAACTTGGAGTATTAGGAAGCACAGATGACTTTCTCCCCTAACCCTTTCAGGGTGTTCCGTACGTACTAATACAGCTTATGCACCAGGGTTATATGCCGTACTAGTATTGCCTAAATTTCTAGCGCCTTCAAATCTAGTGATAAAGCTGGTAGGACTACCATATGAAAGAATGGGTCTATTGGTACAGTGTGCACAGTATAAAAAAAAAAATCCTGCTGCACAGACATGCGTAATGATAAAAAAAAAATTTGTGATTTTGTTTAAAACAGCAACTTTGCCACTGTATTTTCGTATGGTATTTATGGTTGTATTCTCCCTAGTTTCCTGTCCTCATTTTATAGAACTGAAGACATATTACAGAAAATAGATGATTTTGATGGTTTTCACAATGAAAAGAACTCGAAATTGAGCCCTCAAAGTAGCAGAAATGTTTGATTTTTGCTGAAGTTCAAAAGTAAACAAATCCACGCGTCCAATACACGTCAAACTGGTGAGTCTAATATCTTTCACAATGTGCTGATATTATTTATACCATTTCTACATCTAATGCAGTAGTCTGGCATAAAACAGTAAATCTTCTATTTTTTGTGTAGAAATAAAAATTCAAAGTGTGGAAAGCAAAAGAAATGTAAGAGGGGACATGGGTGGGCAATGAACTAATGAACAGAGGAAATGGTTATTTTAGTGCCAGAAATGTCTATTCTTGTTAATTCTGACCCTATTTGGAAATTGGCACTCTTTATGAAATTTGTGTGAAATTGAGAAAATTTGCTAATTTCTGACCACTTTTAATTGGATAGTTGAAAATCGTAATGGGTGTTTTCTTGTACTCATGCGATAGAAAAAATGGAGTTTAGCGGATAGCAAAAAATGTGAGTTTTAGTCGACATAGTTATGATTTTGTCGACTAGTACCACTGAATTGTCCGCAAATAGGGCTCAAAGTGGCGAAATCGCCCATGCACAAACATAGTTGAATGACCACTAATTTGCGAGAGCATAATTCCCCTAAGTTTTCCATAAAATTCATACTTTTGGTGTCATTATGATTCGGGAAAAGATTCTCATCTTTTCATAAGAAAAAATAATTTTTTTTCCCGAAAAATTTTCGACCCTGAAAACAAGTTTAGAGAGAGGGCCTCTTGAACCTGAAAGGGTTAAAGGTGGAAGAGAGAAACTGCCCTAGCATACAAGAGGCTCTTCTTAACTTTAACCCTTTCATTGTTCCAGACCCCCGATCTGAAACTTGTTTCAGCAATATCCAAGATTTTTAAAAAACTTTGTCAATTTTCTCCTTAAGAGAAATAGTATTGATTCTTTTTCTTGAAGGTAATAAAACAAAAAGCGTATGAAATTTAATGAAAATTGATGAAATTATCTTCTGCAATACTTTAGAGGTCCCTATGTTATTGCCAATTACAGTGTTCCAGTCCAGGCCAATTCTTAGCTATTTTACTAGTACGTCTTCATCATCATTGACTGAGCACAAGAAATCACCCAATCAACTATTTCAACTACCCATAAAGTGATCAGCTTTAGCTTGTCAATAAAGTTAGGTATTCTTACCTGTAAATATCTTGTCAAATAAAGCTATGGTTCCTTAACCCTAATACCATGTCAACCCTAGAATATAAAAAAAAAAGGTTCAGAATAAATAATGCAGGTATTCCTGCACTTCATCCATGGTGAAGTGTAACAGAAATTCTCCTCCGTAAGCCATGCGTGTCGTAAGATGGCGACTGAAAGCCAGGAGCAAGGGGCTATAAACCCCATCTCCTGTATATATTACTAAATTTGAAAGGAGGAAACTTTGGTTTTTATCTTTTGGGCCACCCCACCTCGGTGGGGATAAAACGCTGGTACCTGAAATAAAAAATAAAGATTCCTTCCTGCACTAAAATAACATTTCTCTTTCATTAGTTTTGTTACAAGCTTTAAAACATGAATTCCATTTTTTTTTTTTATTTTTAACAACACCGGACCATATCCCCCACCGAGGGAGGGTTGCCCAAAAGGAAAAACGAAAGTTTCTCCTTTTACATTAGTAATATATACAGAGAAGGGTTACTAGCCCCTTGCTCCTGGCATATTAGTCGCCTCTTACAACACGCATGGCTTACGAGGAAGCATTTCTGTTCCACTTCCCCCATGGAGTAAGAGGAAATAAACAAAACAAGAATAGTAAGACAATAGAAGAAAACCCATGGTGTGGTGTATATATATATGCTTGTACCTTATTGTAAGTGTTGTCCTAAAGTGGTAAGCAGAATTACAAGACGAGCTGAACCTTGCGTGTTTGTGAGACAGAAAATGGTCACCAGCAAATCCCAACCATCATGTACAACAATTACAGGCTTCGTTTTATACACCTCACCTGGCAGGACGGTAGTACCTCTCCTGGGCGGTCACTTGGTCAACCAATCTACTACCTAGTTTGAATTTATTCTTCACATAACAAAAATTAGAAGAATTTTTACTGTTATGGCAATATGTTATACCCATGTATAAATAATATCATCGCAATTGAGAACGCATATTACACCCACCATTTTAGACGGTAATGGACAAGTGAAGTCGTTTTGTTTACCATCTTGCATATCGGCAAAAATCAAACATTACCACTACTGTTGAGCTCAATTTCAAGTTAATTTCAAGTCCTGGAAAACTAATCAAGTCATCTTATTTCTATATATTCTAATCAAATAAACCAAAATATAACCAAAAAAACATGCAAAAATACACCACAAAGCTGCTTTTTAAACCAAAACACAGTCGCAGTTTTTTTCTCATTATGCACCATGTGCTGCCAACACACGATTTCTTTATAGGTTCACAACTTACCACATAGACTCATTCTCTCATATTTAGGCCAAAATTTACTACTCACGTAGCTTATCCAAGTGAGCTGGCATCAAGCCGTGAAGTACTACGACACATAGGCCAGTGCTGGTTCAGATATGTATTTAGTGTTCTGGATGAAAAGTAGGCACTGGAGAGAATAAGTAGGGTGACCCTCACTATTTGCAGGTGAAGACAAAGAGGAAGGCCCGTCTGCAGAGATGAATTATTATGGTCACTACACCATAGTCCGGGCAAGCGCCAATGACCTACAATACTTAGTCTAAATTGTGCTAAACCAACGAAATTTCTTCTATAGGTAAGGATTAATTTCTTCACTTGCAAGTTGCTGCCCTACTATATAAACCAAAGCAGGATGCAACCCGTTAGTTTAAGGTCAGTTTAGCACACTACATGGATAACACTTCCGAACCACAGGCATGTCCACACAAAATTCTACTTTATAACTGGGAGGTTCTTAAACCTAAGTTGCTTCCTGAATATCCAGGCACAATGAGCAACGTCCTGCTGACTAAAAAATGTTGAAATGAGGACAGTACTCTGCAGCTAGCACTGTCAGAAGAATGTGGTGTTTGTGACAGGGGTGTATCCAACAGAGTGAAGAAGGTACAGATTTATTACAGGAAAATGTTTTGCCCAACAAACCTCAAGAATGTTTTGTTATGCTATGGCCAGTGCAGTAATTTGTAGGTGTTGCTGGCTGAAAGAGAAATGAATTTGATCCAGGAGCAATCTATGAAATGTAGACTGAGGAGAAAAGGAGTTTCTGAGAAGCTTCTTTTTTTTGTCCTTAGAGCAGTGAGTGAGCAGTGTCAGTGTCAGATCCATCAAGAACATGTCAAGGGAATGTGGACTAAGATTCTAGCCACGGTCAACACCAGTAAGCACTAAATCCTTTTGGGGTCATGTAACACGTGGGAATGGGAGATAAAATAATTCCATATAAGAAATACAACAAATTTACAGATTTGCTTTAAAAGAGATACTTATATAATTCAGAGATCTGTATCATCTGTGTTGCTTCATACTGCCCTCCCTCACGTCACCTCAACGAAATTTTTAAGGTAGATTTAAGAGGGGTCAACATAATTGCTCAAACCCTAGTGCATTCATGGCCCACAAATGTCCTTTGTCTTCACCATTGATAGTCTTTCCTTTTCTCCCTGTAAAAGATAAACACACATCATAAAATGAGTCCATGAAAAATAATACTGGTATTTCTATAGCTACCAAATACCTTTCAAACCTTAAAATTCATGAGATTAGATTACAGGATCAAAAGCAAGTGACAAAAACTGCTAAATATGCAAGAGCAAAATTTCAGTAAGTTTTCATCAAATTTTGTACTTTTGGTTTTCATTACCTTAGGAAAAAGATTATCTATTTCATAAGAAAAAAATGGTTTTTTTTTTTAAAATTTTGTTACCCAAAAGCGAAGGTTTGAGAGCTGGGTTACAACCCTGAATGGGTTAATACTGAAGAGACAATAACAAAACACAATTACAATTTGGAGAAATAGAAAATACTTGAGTATAAATATAGGAGAAAAGAAGTACATAGGTATTAATATACTGACTAGAATCAAGACCTGAACAATATGCTTTAGATATACAGTGGACCCACCGCTTAACGATCTCCTCCCAATGCGACCAATTATGTAAGTGGTATTTATGTAAGTGGCGTTTGACGTGTATGTTTGGGGGGGACTGAAATGACAAATCCTACTTCACAATATTCCTTACGGGAACAAATTCGTCAGGTAAGGCACCTAAACATACTTCAGGAATGAAAAAATATCGTTAACCCGGGGTCCACTGTACAGCCTCATCTCGCTTTATAACATTTCTGGTATGATTTTAAATGTTTATTCCGTGGTGTACTATATATTGAATAAAGAGAATCGAGAAATCAGCTCTAATATACATTATTTAGGTATGCAAAACTGGTCAGAGAGCCCATTTAAGTCTGATCGTCAGGAAACGAGTACTTCACTAAGTGAGGAGGAGGCAGTAACGTGAACTTATAGCTAGTCATTATGAAACCACAAATTCCAGGTTGAGATTTTTTTTATAATGTATTTGAAACAGAAGTGTCACATGGAGACCTATCTAGCAGTCTTTTCCTATTCTTGGGCCTTTATGACCATGGAGGTTCGTATGCGGGCCTGAGTCGAACACTTGGTATATCAGTGTTTTTAGTAGTAATAATCACAAAAAACAACTTAAAATCCAGAAAATTATTATTAATTATGTATTATAATCAATGGGGAGAGCTAAACTTGTAGATTATACAGTCATTGTGGGTGGGGTGGGGGTGAGAAGGTTTTCAGGCTTAATTCAGTGGAACCGTAGAGCACTGATCAATTCTTAGATCAAGAGCCCCTCACCAGCACCAAGAACCTCCCTTGAGGAGAAATCTAGGAAAAATGAAGATTAAACAATGAGTGTGTTTGTGAGAGGTGAACACACAAACTGACACAGGTAGCCTAAAATAAACAAAGAAATAACTCGAGAAACAATGAAACAACAGCCTGGACAAGCACACTCTGGCCCCTAGAAACCAGACAAATGTATTGGAATCATCAACTATCCGACTGATTCAAAAAAAAGACTACTGGACACTACTGCATGGACAAAATCGAATCTATAGTCTATTACATTTGGTCTGATTATAATTTTTGATGTGTCTGGCTAATGAATCTTGTCTACAGTTCCCAATATCCCTTGTTAAAAGAATCCATTAAAGAGAGAGCTTTACTTCAGTTAGAAACTGGTAGGTCCACCACTTAATACTTGGCATCATTATTGATGGGAACGTTTGGGCCACAGGGGCTTCAGCAAGTTCAATACAAAGAAGATAGTGAGATCAGAAGTTTGAGGTAATCATCAAGATCAATGAACGATTACAACAACTCAGGCTGAAGGACTGATTAAACCCATACTCCTCCTGATATTTACTATTTCTTCCCTTTATATTGGACTGATGAAGCCACTGTGGTGGCAAAACGTTCCCACAATAAGATACCCAGTGTTGCACAGTGTACTCATTATCAACTAGCTGCTGCTTAAACACTATTCATCTAAAGCCAAAAAGCAATTACAGTATAAGCCATTGTAATGCAAATCAACCATCTAATTTTAACAGCCGTTGCTCTGTTGAGACGGCTCTAAATTAGCTTTTAGGGTCAAGCCCCTAATCTGAAACTGCTCTCAGGGTCAGAGAAATAATAATAATAATAATAATAAATAAAAATAATAATAATAATATAATAATAAAAATTACTTTTTCTTATGCAATGATAGAGAAACTTTTTCCCAAGGTAATGAAACCAAAAGTAACAAAATTTGATGGAAAACTTATGGAATTACACTTGCAAAATTAGCAGTCTCAAGTGATATTTGTGCATCAGCATTTTCACTTCCACTTGGAGCCCCAATTCTCAGCCATTCCATTGTTTCCAGCCACCCAAACCTCAACTATTTCTGTATATATTCCTTCTATTAAAAATGACTGTGGTACAAGAAACGTGCCCATTTACCTATTTCAACTAACCCAATAAAGGAATCAGAAATTGGTAATTTGGTTAATTTCACACAAAATTAAAATAGTGCCAATTTAAAAATAGGGTCCAGAATACGAACAATGTAGACATTCCTGGCACTTAGCAAATAATTCCCCTAATTCATCATTTATGTCCCTACCTCTCCATTTTGATATTTATTCACCACAAAAAATAGAGAGATTTACTGTTTATGCAGACTACTGCATTTTTGTAATACAGTGGACCCACCGCTAACGATCACTCTCCAATATGCGACCAATTTATGAAAGTGTATTTATGTAAGTGCGTTTGTACGTGATGTTTGGGGTCTGAAATTGGACTAATCTACTTCACAATAAGCCCTTATGGGAAAAAAATTCAGTCAGAAACTACTGGCACCTTGAACATACCTACTGGAATGAAAAAAGTTCGTTAACCGGGTGTCCACTGTAAATGTAAAATAATATCAGTGTAATTTAAGAAACACTATATTAGTAGTAGGTTGGTAGACAGCAACCACCCAGGAAGTACTACCGTCCCTGCCGATGACTGTGAAACAGAACCTGTAACTGTTTTGCATGATGGTAGGAATTGCTGGTTTCTTTTTCTGTCTCATAAACACGCTAATAACAGGGAATCTGCTACTCCTACTTACACTTTGGTCACACTTCACTTGACACACACATGCAAATCTAAATATAACATACATCTAGGTTTTTTCTCCTTTTTTCTAATAGCTCTTGTTCTTCTTTATTTCTCTATTGACCATTGGGAAGTGGAAAAAGAATCTTTCCCTCCGTAAGCATGCGTGTCGTATGAAGCACTAAAATGCCGGGAGGCAATTGGGGCTAGTAACCCCTTCTCCTGTAGACATTAACTAAAAAAGAGAATGAGAAAAACTTATAAAACTGGAATGCTTAAATTGCGTGGATGTAGTGCGGATGAACAAGAAACAACGATTGCTGATGTATGAATGAAAAGAAAGTGGATGTCCTGGTCCTAAGCGAAACAAAGCTAAGGGGGATGGGAGTTTCAGTGGGGGGAAATAAATGGTGATTAAATCTGGAGTATCTGAGAGAGTTAGAGCAAAGTGGAAGGGGTAGCAGTAATGTTTAAATGATCAGTTATGGAAGAGAAAGAGAATAGAATGTGTAAATTCAAGAATACGTGGATTATAAAGTAAAGGTTGGTGATGCCGAGAAGGTGGGTCATAATAAGCGTGTATCACCTGGAAAGAGAGAATGCCCAGGAGAGAGAGAGATTTTTGGGAGTTGTTAAGTGAATGTAATAGAGCCTTTGAACCAAGTGAGAGAGTAATTGTGGTAGGGGACCTGAATGCAAAGTAGGAAGAAACTTATTAGAGAGGGTGTGGAGGTATGTTTGGTGCCAGGTGTAAATGATAATTGGGAGCCCTTGATTGAACTTTGTATAGAAAGGGTTAAGTTTATCGGTAATTACATATTATAAGAAAAGAGGATAAATAAGTATCAAGGATATGATGCAGGGCGAAATGACCAGTTAGTTTGGTTGGATTAAGATTGGTATATAAAAGATGTTGAGTAGACTTCAGGATGTACATGTTTATAGAGGGGGCCACAGATATAACAGATCACATTCTAGTTGTAGCTACAATGAGAAGAAAAAGGTAGGGATGGTATACAAGGAGGAATAGAAGCAACCAAGGGAAGAGAGAGGTGAAGGTTTATAAACTAAAAGAGTATGCAGATAAGGTAAGATCCCACTTCAACTTAAACAGCTTATTGGAGGATAGATGCAAATGATAGCAAAGGCAATGGGTCGAAGAGGTATGGGGTAGGTTTAAAAATTAGTGTTAGAGTGTTCAGCAGAAGTTTGTTGGTTACAGGAAAGTGGGTGGCTGGAGGGACGAGGACGACTGGTGGAATGATGATGTAAAGAATTATAAGGCGAGAAAAAAGTTAGCATATAGAAGTTTTTACAAAGTAGAAGTGATGCAAGGAGGGAGAGTAATAATGGAGAAAAAGAGAGAGGTTAAGAGAGGTGGTGAAGCATATGTAAAAAGGAGATGCAATGAGAGAGTGGGTGAGATGTTATCAACAAATTTTGTTGAAAATAAGAAAAAGTTTTTTGGAGTGAGATTAACAAGTTAAGAAAGCCTAGAGCACCAATGGATTTGTGCATTAAAAATAGAGAGTACTTAGTTATTAAATGGAGAGTTAGAGGTATTGGGAAATGGAGGGAATATTTTGAGGAACTTTTAAATGTTGAAAGATAGGGGAAGCGTGATTTCGTGTATAGGAACAAGGAGGGAATAACATCTGAAGGAGTGATGAAGAGCGCAGTGTGAGTGTAGGGAAGTTCGTTAGGCAGTAGTAAAATGAAGGGTGGTAAGGCAACCGGATTGATGGGATAGAAGATATAAATGTTAAAGCAGGTGGGGAATAGTTTTGGAGGGTTGGTGAAATATTTAATAAATGTAAGGAAGAGGTGTAAGGTACCTAGAGGATTGGCAGAGAGCATGCATAGTTTCCTTTGTATAAAGGTCAAAGGGGGAATAAAAGAGAGTGCAAAAAATATAGGGGATAAGTTCTGCTGAGTAACCTGGTAAAGTGTAATGGTAGAGTAATTATTGAAAAAAATAAGAGTAATACGAGAATAGGATAGCCAGATGAACAAGTCGGCTTAGGAAAGGTAGGGGGTTGCGTGGACCAGTGTTTACAGTGAACAATAAGTGAACATATTTAGATAAGGCTAAAGAGTCTTTGTGGCATTTTATGGATTTGGAAAAAGGCATATGACAGGGTGGACAGGGGGGCAATTTGGCAGATGTTTGCAAGTGTATGGTGTCTAGGAGGTAGGTTACTGAAGAGCAGTGAAGAGTTTTTACGAGGATAGCGAGGCTTCAAAGTTAGAGTATGTAGGAAGAGGGAAATTATTTTCCTTATAAAAATACCTAAGACAAGGGTGTGTCTGAATGTCACCGTGGTTGTTTAATATATTTTATAAGATGGGGTTGTAAGAGAAGTAAATGCGAGGTCCTTGCGAAGAGGCGTGAGTTAAAGAATAAAGAATCACACACAAAAAGTGGTAGTTTGTTTACAGTTGCTCTTTGCGATGACACCTGTGCTCTTGGGAGATTCAGAAGAGAAGTTGCAAGATTTGAGGATGAATTTGGTATGGTGTGCAAAAGAAGAAAATTAAAAGGTGAATACAGGAAAGAGTAATGTTATGAGGAAACAAAAATGATTAGTGATGAACGATTGAATATCAATTGGAGGAGAGAGTATGGTGAGGAGGTGACTGTATACAGATATTTGGGAGTGGACGTGTCCAGCAGATGGTCTAAGAAAGATGAGGTGAATCATAGAATTGATGAGGGAAATATAAAAAGAGTGAGAGGTGGCACTTAGAGTCTGTGGACACAAAGAACTTTGTCCTTGAGGCAAAGAGGGAATGTATGAGAGGTTAATAGCTTTACAACGCTCTTATATGGGAGTGAAGCATGGTGATGAATGTTGCAGAGGCGAGGAGAAGGCTGGAGGCAGTGGAGAAGTCAAAGTCTGAGGGCAATGTGGTGGTGTGAACATAATTCAGAGAATTCGTAGTTTGGAAGTTGGAAGAGGTGCACGGGATTACCAAAACTGTTGTCCAGAGGGCTGAGGAAGGGTTGTTGAGGTGGTTCGGACATGTAGAGAGAATGGAGCGAAACAGAATGATTCAAGAGTTGTATCATTCTATAGTGGAAGGAAGCGGGTAGGGGTCGGCCTAGCAAGGTGGAGAGAGGGGGTAAAGGAGGTTTTGTTAGATTCAGGGGGCTTGGACTGCCAGCCGGATGCATAGCGTGTTTGATAGGATCATGGAGACAAATGGTTTTTAATACTTGACATTTGCTGTTGGAGTGTTGTAGCAAAGTGATAACATTTATGAAGGGGTTTCAGGGATACCGGACAGGGCTGGCATGAGTCCTGGATATGGGAAGTACATGTGCCTGCACTCTGAAGGAGGGGTGTTAAATTTTGCAGTATAAAAATACTGTAGTGTAAACACCCTACTGGCATGACAGTGATTGATGAATGATGGAGAAAGTTATTCTTTTTCCGGGGCAACCCTGACTTGTGGGAATCGGCCAGTGTGATAATAAAAATAAAAAAATAAATATTAGCCGCCCCACCTGGGCATGTATTGGATGAGTGACGTAATTTGTGTACACTGAATATCAGCAAAAACGAACATTTGCGCTACTTTATGAGCTCAAAATCAAGCAACTTTTCAGTCCTAAAACCTATCAAAATCATCTCTGTTACTATATCATTCCATTCTATCAAGTGAGACCGAAGAAACTAAGGATACAAAGCATACTGAAAAATACACACTGCCAAAATTGCTCTTTTAACACCAAAAACACTTGTTTTTTTTCTCATTATTTATGCACTACATGCTGCCGATTTTTTTTTATATGGTGCACACTTACTGCAGAGACCCATTCTCTCATTGTGTAGAACAATTGGGAATGGGAACCACACTCAAAGGGTTAAAAGTGCTGATAGTAGAAATGTTTCGTGCCAGGAATGTCTACATTGTTTATGGACTATTTTTAAAATAGGTAGTTATTTTATTTTTGTGTCATATTGGCCAAATTTTGTATAAAATTGTTAGGCAGCTGAGAACACCATTTTCTGCACTATCAACATAACAGAAGGCATACTAGCGAAATAGCTAAGATTTGTGCTCAAACAACGGAAAATGACTTAAAATAGGACTGAAATCGATTTCAAGATCACCAATGCATACATTCGCCCAAGGACCTCTAACTTTGAACCTGTGTAATTCCGTAAATTTTTCATCAAATTTATGTACTTTTTTTTTTTTTTTCTTCAAGTCGGCCGTCTCCCCACCGAGGCAGGGTGACCCCAAATAAAAGAAAGAAAAATCCCCAAAAAAGAAAATACTTTCATCATCATACAACACTTTCACCATACACGCCACATTATCACTGTTTTTGCAGAGGTGCTCAGAAAACAAACAGATTAGAATCATACATATACAGTGGACCCCCCGCAACCGTACGCATCGCATACCTAAACAATCTGCATACCGCTCGCTTTTTTCGCAAAAATTTGCCTCTCATACCGCCAAAAACCCTCTCACCGCCCTTCGTGCCCGAGACCGCTCCCAATGTGCTGCCTGAGCCACGCTCACATGTTCCGCCGGTGGCATTGTTTACCAGCCAGCCTCCGCGGTAACATTCCAAGCAATACAAACCGGAACATTTCGTATTATTACAGTGTTTTTTGGTGATTTTTTTCTGGAAAATAAGTGACCATGGGCTCCCAAAAAGCTTGTCTAGTGCCAACCCTACAGCAATAAGGGTATAATTACTATAGAGATTAAGAAAAAGATCATTGATAATTATTAAAGTGGAGTGCCGTGCCTCCGGAGCTGGCCCGGTTGTATAATAAACCCCATTCAACCATCGCATACTAATGGTGGTACAGCTGCTGCTGTACAACCTCGAGCCATGCTGCTGCACTGTCAGTTCTGCTGCACTGTCAGCGTTTCTGCTGCACTGTCCGCTGCTGCTGCTGTTGTACGCACGTCGGAGAGGCGTGTGCTGTGTAGGTTTCTGCCTGCTGTAGCACATCGTCTGCTGCTTGCTGAAGCATCGTCAGCTGCTGCTGTAGCATCGTGCTGTTCTTGCTGTAGCATCGTCTGTTTGCTGCTGTAGCATCGTCTGTTGTGCTGCTGTACCCGCCGTCTGCTACTGCTGCTGCTGCAGTAGCACCGTTGTTTGGTGCGTATTGAGAATACCCAAGAAACAAATTAAACCCCAGAGGATTTGGCCACCCCCAGGATAAACGCCAAAAAAATCAGTGACGATCGGAAGACTGTCTAACTTATTTCCATTGGGGTCCTTAATCTTGTCACCCAGGATGCAAACCCACACCAGACGACTAACACCCAGGTGTACAGGGAATAAATGTGCCTTGAACTAGTGCTCATATTGGTGAATTTAAAGCCAGCAAAGGTTGGTTTGAGAGATTTTAAGAATCGTAGTGGGCATACACAGTGTGATACGGCTGTTCTGGAAGAACATGCCAAACAGGACCTACAGGTACTCAGGAGGAAAGACACTGACTCACTCAGGACACAGTGTCTCATCAGTCATTGATGCATCTTCAATAAAGGTAAGTGTCATTTTATACTTCCATTTAGTATAGTAAGTAACAATCTCAATATATATTGTGCATGTACTACTCCTACTAATTGTGCATGTATCCTTCCTCTTTGTGTGTAGGAAAATTGTATATTCATGTGGTAAAATTTTTTTTTCATACTTTTGGGGTGTCTTCACGGATTAATTTATTCCAATTTATTTCTTATATTGGGAAAATTCATTCGTCATCATACGACCGAACATTTCGCAAAACAATCAGCCCCTCTTGCACGGATTAACGCGTATGCGGGGTCCACACTGTATATAGATACACAACATATCCCTCCAAACTGCCAATACCCAAACCCCTCCTTTAAAGTGCATGCATGTACTTCCCATTTTTCGCTTATGGGACTCAAGTCCACAACCCACCCAGGGCAAAATGGGTTTAAACCAAGGTCCGCGTCCTGCTGTCTCAACTATTGGATCACTAACGACAAGGTCCATAAATGCACTAGAAGATAAAAAGAATGCAGATGTAATATATACAGACTTGGCAAAAGCTTCGACAAGTGTGACCATAGCGTAATATAGCGCCCAAAAATGCGTGCTAAAGGGATAACGGTAAAAGTCGGTCCGTTGGATCTATAATTTCCTCCACTAACAAACACCATGAGAGTTAGTCCCGTCAACAGAGTAAAAGTCCGAGGCAGCTACGGTGAAAAGCTCTGTTCCACAAGGCACAGTACTCCGCTCCCATCTTGTTCCTCATCCTCATATCCGACATAAGACAAGGATGTCAGCCACATCACACCGTGTCTTCCTTTGCAGATGACACCCGAATCTGCATGACAGTGTCTTCCAGTTGAAACACTGCAGAACTCCTCAGGCGGACATTCAACCGAATCTTTCAGTGTGCTGGCAGAAAAACAATATAATTCAACGTGATGAGAATTTCAATAACTCAGATATGTTAATCACGAGGAAAATTAAATCCTATCATCAGAGTACAAAACAACATTCTGGCCACTAAATAGAGCGAAACACCAACGTCAAAGACCTGGAGTGATCATGTCGGAGGAACTCACCTTCAAGGACCATAACATTGGATCAAACCGCATCTGCTAGAAAAATGAACAGGAGGAATAATAGACCTTCAAAACTAGGGAGAAGGCCAAGCCCATGATGACACTCTTCAGGTCACTTGTTCTATCTAGCTGGAATATTGCAGCACACTAACACACCTTTCAAGGTCTAGGTGAAATTGCTGACCTAGAAAATGTACAGAGAACCTTCCGCACTCATATCGGAGATAAAACACCTCAATTACTGGGAGCGCTTGAGGTTCCTGAACCTGTATTCCCTGGAATGCAGGCGGGAGAGAACATGAATAAATACCACCTGAAAATCCTAGAGGGCTAGGTACCGACTTGCACACTATAAATCACTCACGTACGAAAGCAAAAGACTTGGCAGACGAATGCAAAAACCCCTACAATGAAAAGCAGGGGTGTCACTGAGCACGTTAAGAGACATACAATAAGTGTCAGGGCCCGAGACCTGTTTTCAACTGCCTCCAGCATACATAAGGGGGATAACCAACCCATACCCCAGGCAGTCTCCAAAGCTGACACTGACCAAAGCACCTAAAGATGTCCGGTTCCTGACACCAGCCGGGCTGTGGCTCGTAGTTGGTTTTTTAGTGTGCAGGGCCAGCAGCAACAGCCTTTGTTGATCAGCCTGATCCACCAGGAGCCTGGTCACAAGACCGGGCCACGGGGGCGTTTGAGCCCCGGAACTCTCCCCAGGTGTAATATCCAGTTATAATATGAAAATAACTGGTTTCCCTGAATCCCTTCACTAAATAATACCCTGCTCACACTCCAACAGATCGTCAGGTCCCAAGTACCATTCGTCTCCAATCACTCCTATTCAACACCTCAACGCACATCGTTGCTGGATAGGAGTGAATGGAGACGAAATGGTACTTGGTACCTACTGATCTGTTGAGTGTGAGCAGTATACTATTTAGTGAAGGGATTCATGGAAACCGGTATTTTCATATAGTCTGACTTGTAGTCCTGGAAATGGGAAGTACCATGCCTGCACTTAAAGGAGTTTTGGGAATATAGGAGCAGATTGGAGGGATAGGTTGTGTATCTTATATGTGTATGCTTCTAAACTTTTGTTGTTATCTTCAAAAAAAGATTCCTCTTACCAATTTCAGAAGAATATTTTTTTTTTTAAAAGTGGACACTGAGGAGCAATATTAACCCTTTCCACTGTCCTGCAGATCTCCGAAAATTAAATATTGCTTTCATGTCCACTTTTTTATTGTTTAATTTTTTCTTCTTTAAAATAGTAGAGAGGAACATCAGAAAAGAAGAACTGCATAGAATAAAGTGTATGAGTGTGAAGATCAAAATATGCAGGCTGCTGAATTTAAAACAGGAAAGGAAGTTGAGTTAGAAAAGTCTACAAATGCTTCCACAATTTGTCAGAGAGACCCTTCCTACAGAAAAATGTCATTAGAAATCACTAAATGAAAGGAGTGGCAAAGGTAGGAAGAAATCAGAAAATCAATATCAGGGATAGATAATGGGATAAAGTGGAGAAAGATACCAAGATCAGACTGATACAACCCTGCTGAAAAGACACGTACCACAGAATAATGAGACAGTACAGATGAAAACTGAGAATAAGATATATCAATGCTCACAAGAAGTGCACTCTTGTTAAGTTTCATCAGGAAAAATGCATCAAGTGGCTGCAAATAAAATAGACAGCGATAAGACCAAGAGTGGAATGTAATTTTTGGTTTCTTGCCAAACACAAGAGGACAAAACTGGAGAAGCAACACTTGACTCCCCCAATTTTCCCTGTATAATCTATTATATTACACTATAGAAAAAGACAGCGTAAATGGGAAGACAATAGAAAGCAAGCATGGCTTACATCTAGGATGGTCAGCACAGAGCAAGATTCAAAAGGGGTAGGTGGAGTAGAGAAAAGACCATTGGAGCCTACCAAGGTGTAGAAAGAGAGACTATTGTATACGGGGGAGAGAAGGAACCTAAGTAGAAACCAGAGGGTGTAAATGTCATTAATGTAGGGAGGATGGATTCTAGAACTGGTCCACTGCCACACAAGGCAAGGGGCATGAACTCAGATGTATAATAGTTAAGCACAGAGCAAACGTTGGGTAGGGAGTTTTGGTCCTTTGAGGTGCGGAAATGAAGATGAAGGATTAGGTAGGGAAGCTGTGTGGGATTGAGGAAACACACGGGATAGAATACAACAAAGAAAATAAGCATGGGTGACTGTGGGGTGATCTGGGTAGTATGTGGTAACAGCAACCGCCCAGGAGGTACTAACCGTCGCAGCCAAGTGAGCGTAAAAACGAAAGCCTGTCATTGTTGTACATGACGGTAGGATTGCTGGATGTCCTTTATTCTGTCTTTCATGACATGCAAGATTGCATGGTACATCTTGCTACTTCTACTTAAACCCTTAGGCACACTACACATACATTACAAAGCATATATAGACACCCCTCTGGTTTTTCTTCTATTTTCTTTCTAGTTCTTGTTCTTGTTTAAATTTTCCATCTTATCACCATGGGGAAGTAGAACAGAAATTCTTCCTCCGTAAGCCTGCAGTGTTGTAAGAGCGTACTAAAATGGCGGAGCAAGGGGCAAGTAACCCCTCCTCCAGTATTATTACTAAATTTAAAAGGCGAAACATTCGTTTTCCTTTTGGTCCACCCCACCTCAGTGGGATACTGCGGAGTGTTGAAAGAAAAGAAGAAAAGAAGCTGTGGTGAGGGTACAACAAGGGCCTAAGGTGCCTAGCAACTTGGAGTATTAGGAAGCACAGATGACTTTCTCCCCTAACCCTTTCAGGGTGTTCCGTACGTACTAATACAGCTTATGCACCAGGGTTATATGCCGTACTAGTATTGCCTAAATTTCTAGCGCCTTCAAATCTAGTGATAAAGCTGGTAGGACTACCATATGAAAGAATGGGTCTATTGGTACAGTGTGCACAGTATAAAAAAAAAAATCCTGCTGCACAGACATGCGTAATGATAAAAAAAAAATTTGTGATTTTGTTTAAAACAGCAACTTTGCCACTGTATTTTCGTATGGTATTTATGGTTGTATTCTCCCTAGTTTCCTGTCCTCATTTTATAGAACTGAAGACATATTACAGAAAATAGATGATTTTGATGGTTTTCACAATGAAAAGAACTCGAAATTGAGCCCTCAAAGTAGCAGAAATGTTTGATTTTTGCTGAAGTTCAAAAGTAAACAAATCCACGCGTCCAATACACGTCAAACTGGTGAGTCTAATATCTTTCACAATGTGCTGATATTATTTATACCATTTCTACATCTAATGCAGTAGTCTGGCATAAAACAGTAAATCTTCTATTTTTTGTGTAGAAATAAAAATTCAAAGTGTGGAAAGCAAAAGAAATGTAAGAGGGGACATGGGTGGGCAATGAACTAATGAACAGAGGAAATGGTTATTTTAGTGCCAGAAATGTCTATTCTTGTTAATTCTGACCCTATTTGGAAATTGGCACTCTTTATGAAATTTGTGTGAAATTGAGAAAATTTGCTAATTTCTGACCACTTTTAATTGGATAGTTGAAAATCGTAATGGGTGTTTTCTTGTACTCATGCGATAGAAAAAATGGAGTTTAGCGGATAGCAAAAAATGTGAGTTTTAGTCGACATAGTTATGATTTTGTCGACTAGTACCACTGAATTGTCCGCAAATAGGGCTCAAAGTGGCGAAATCGCCCATGCACAAACATAGTTGAATGACCACTAATTTGCGAGAGCATAATTCCCCTAAGTTTTCCATAAAATTCATACTTTTGGTGTCATTATGATTCGGGAAAAGATTCTCATCTTTTCATAAGAAAAAATAATTTTTTTTCCCGAAAAATTTTCGACCCTGAAAACAAGTTTAGAGAGAGGGCCTCTTGAACCTGAAAGGGTTAAAGGTGGAAGAGAGAAACTGCCCTAGCATACAAGAGGCTCTTCTTAACTTTAACCCTTTCATTGTTCCAGACCCCCGATCTGAAACTTGTTTCAGCAATATCCAAGATTTTTAAAAAACTTTGTCAATTTTCTCCTTAAGAGAAATAGTATTGATTCTTTTTCTTGAAGGTAATAAAACAAAAAGCGTATGAAATTTAATGAAAATTGATGAAATTATCTTCTGCAATACTTTAGAGGTCCCTATGTTATTGCCAATTACAGTGTTCCAGTCCAGGCCAATTCTTAGCTATTTTACTAGTACGTCTTCATCATCATTGACTGAGCACAAGAAATCACCCAATCAACTATTTCAACTACCCATAAAGTGATCAGCTTTAGCTTGTCAATAAAGTTAGGTATTCTTACCTGTAAATATCTTGTCAAATAAAGCTATGGTTCCTTAACCCTAATACCATGTCAACCCTAGAATATAAAAAAAAAAGGTTCAGAATAAATAATGCAGGTATTCCTGCACTTCATCCATGGTGAAGTGTAACAGAAATTCTCCTCCGTAAGCCATGCGTGTCGTAAGATGGCGACTGAAAGCCAGGAGCAAGGGGCTATAAACCCCATCTCCTGTATATATTACTAAATTTGAAAGGAGGAAACTTTGGTTTTTATCTTTTGGGCCACCCCACCTCGGTGGGGATAAAACGCTGGTACCTGAAATAAAAAATAAAGATTCCTTCCTGCACTAAAATAACATTTCTCTTTCATTAGTTTTGTTACAAGCTTTAAAACATGAATTCCATTTTTTTTTTTTATTTTTAACAACACCGGACCATATCCCCCACCGAGGGAGGGTTGCCCAAAAGGAAAAACGAAAGTTTCTCCTTTTACATTAGTAATATATACAGAGAAGGGTTACTAGCCCCTTGCTCCTGGCATATTAGTCGCCTCTTACAACACGCATGGCTTACGAGGAAGCATTTCTGTTCCACTTCCCCCATGGAGTAAGAGGAAATAAACAAAACAAGAATAGTAAGACAATAGAAGAAAACCCATGGTGTGGTGTATATATATATGCTTGTACCTTATTGTAAGTGTTGTCCTAAAGTGGTAAGCAGAATTACAAGACGAGCTGAACCTTGCGTGTTTGTGAGACAGAAAATGGTCACCAGCAAATCCCAACCATCATGTACAACAATTACAGGCTTCGTTTTATACACCTCACCTGGCAGGACGGTAGTACCTCTCCTGGGCGGTCACTTGGTCAACCAATCTACTACCTAGTTTGAATTTATTCTTCACATAACAAAAATTAGAAGAATTTTTACTGTTATGGCAATATGTTATACCCATGTATAAATAATATCATCGCAATTGAGAACGCATATTACACCCACCATTTTAGACGGTAATGGACAAGTGAAGTCGTTTTGTTTACCATCTTGCATATCGGCAAAAATCAAACATTACCACTACTGTTGAGCTCAATTTCAAGTTAATTTCAAGTCCTGGAAAACTAATCAAGTCATCTTATTTCTATATATTCTAATCAAATAAACCAAAATATAACCAAAAAAACATGCAAAAATACACCACAAAGCTGCTTTTTAAACCAAAACACAGTCGCAGTTTTTTTCTCATTATGCACCATGTGCTGCCAACACACGATTTCTTTATAGGTTCACAACTTACCACATAGACTCATTCTCTCATATTTAGGCCAAAATTTACTACTCACGTAGCTTATCCAAGTGAGCTGGCATCAAGCCGTGAAGTACTACGACACATAGGCCAGTGCTGGTTCAGATATGTATTTAGTGTTCTGGATGAAAAGTAGGCACTGGAGAGAATAAGTAGGGTGACCCTCACTATTTGCAGGTGAAGACAAAGAGGAAGGCCCGTCTGCAGAGATGAATTATTATGGTCACTACACCATAGTCCGGGCAAGCGCCAATGACCTACAATACTTAGTCTAAATTGTGCTAAACCAACGAAATTTCTTCTATAGGTAAGGATTAATTTCTTCACTTGCAAGTTGCTGCCCTACTATATAAACCAAAGCAGGATGCAACCCGTTAGTTTAAGGTCAGTTTAGCACACTACATGGATAACACTTCCGAACCACAGGCATGTCCACACAAAATTCTACTTTATAACTGGGAGGTTCTTAAACCTAAGTTGCTTCCTGAATATCCAGGCACAATGAGCAACGTCCTGCTGACTAAAAAATGTTGAAATGAGGACAGTACTCTGCAGCTAGCACTGTCAGAAGAATGTGGTGTTTGTGACAGGGGTGTATCCAACAGAGTGAAGAAGGTACAGATTTATTACAGGAAAATGTTTTGCCCAACAAACCTCAAGAATGTTTTGTTATGCTATGGCCAGTGCAGTAATTTGTAGGTGTTGCTGGCTGAAAGAGAAATGAATTTGATCCAGGAGCAATCTATGAAATGTAGGGGTTTAAAAGAGGTAACATCAAAGCTGTTTCTAGACAAAGGGGAAGCCTTCTAAAAGATGGGAACAAAAAGTCGGGCGAATTTCCCCCTTGAAAAGGGCCTTTAGCAAAAACGAAAGGGGGGGGAGAAATTTTTTTAAAAAAATTTTTAAAAAAGAAAAAAAAGGGACCCAAAGAAAAAAAAGGGAAAAAAAAAAACAAAAAAAAAAAAAATAAGTGTAGCAAAGAAAAGAAAAAACCAACATTGAAAACTAGAAATACACGGGAAATAGAAACAAGAGGACTCCATAGCAATAGTGGGGATTATTCCCAAAAAACAACTGGTGGGAGCTCCATTGTTGGTCTGGGGGAGGTGGGGAATAAACAGGTAAATGCACCAACAGGGAATACAGTCACAGAAACCAAGGCAAAGGAAACCCCAACCTTGCCATACTATGCATTTGGTATCTGCAGGCAGGGGAAATCGGGAAAACAGGGGGAGTGCAACTATGACCCCCATAGAAAAATGCCTGCCCATATGACAACAGGAAAATGCAAACTCCTTCCTGAAGCTTTTTCCCCCTAAAAAGTGTCCTCTTCATACGGGAAAAGACGTGCTATAACTTAAATTGCCGGGGAACCATTAAGGGGGGGACAAAAGTTAAAAAAACACCCAGGCCAGGGGGAAAACCCTGGACCACAGCCCTCAAGAGGGAGATTTTTTTTATGCCAGGAAAAAAAAAAAAACTGGAGGAAATGGCAGAAATCGTACACCAAATCCGTATTCAGGGTGGAACAAGTCGATGGCCTCCACCCCAAAACCAACAGAACAGTACTAATCCCGGAAAAAAAATCCCCCCCCCCCCCAAAAAATACCCCGTCCGTACATTTTTCTTTGCAAATATACAGGGTCTAAAGCCGCAACAAACAAAAAATCCTTTCATCCGTGACTGCTTGCAGGGGAAAAAGGCAATTTTCGCGGCTTTTGAGCCCCACAAAAAAGGATCATTGGACAACGAAATAGGCCCCAGGTTACAACCTATACAATGCGACAGAGTGAACGGGCAAAAGGGGGGGGGGGCCTGTAATGCAGAGTCACTTGTTAGCACAGAATGCTAATTGCCCCAATGTGTATGGAAGTTTTAGCAAAAGTCGGAACCAAAACCTAGTCATTGTGGTAGCCAAGCCTCCTGCAGCATCCCAGCAATCCGGGAAACAGCTTTAAAAATTGACCACTGTCGGAAAACCCCCCCGCCGGGGCCCTGCCCAACTCTTGTTCCGGGGGGGATTTCAATTAAGGCCCCTAAAAGGGGGAAATATAGCAAATTATTGTTGCAGTAATAACCCCAGGAGGAAGCTTGATAAAAATCACACTCAAGACTTTTAAATCCTGCACAAAATTAAATTTTTAAACAGCAAAAAATAGAGCCTACTAGAGGGGAAAATACCTAGCCCTCATCTTACTAACAATGAGATCTGTAAAAAATGTCCCCATATCAAAAGCAATAACTCAGATCACAACAAAATCGAGGTTCAAATGTATGAGGGGGCCCAGCCCGACATAATGAGGTAGTCCGGGGAAAGCTTTCCCCAAATTAAAACTTAAATCCCCAAAAACAGAGTGGGCAAGAAAACCCAAGCCTAACCGATAAAGCGGGGGAAGATTACTAAGCACACAGCCCCCAAATTTATGCCTAGAACAGATTAACTCGGGGGCACTCAATGTATGCAAAGATTTTTCCCTCAAAGAAAAAGGAGGAGTTTTTAAAAAAAAAAGAGACAGTGCTCCCTTTACAGGCACGGAAAAAAAAACGGCGGTAAAAGAGGTCAATTATCTTAAATGCATAGGGAGACACTGGTCAAGAAATAGCAAGCATCGAATTTAAAGCAAAGGGAATCTTATGGAGCGGGAATCACGGGAAGAACTAAAGCAAAAAATGAAATCGAAAAAAAACCCAAAAGTATTTCTTCTCCTATGCCAAATAAAAGTCGAGAACAATGTCCATTTTGGGGGTCCCTATTTAAAAACAAAGGGGGCCTACACAGATGACAGCAAGGAAATGGTGAGCTACTCAAGCCCCAATTGACTCATTTTTTAGAAAGCCGCTAACCAGTCTGGAGTCGAAGATAAAAATGTTTTTTTATGAGAGAGCCACAAATTTTGTTAACCAAGCCTATTGTTTTATCCTATCCCAAAGACTTCGAACAGGGAAAAAAGACAGCCAGATCTGGCCCGGGCCAGACCCAGGAAAAGGGGGAAAGAAAAAAAAAGCCCCTACACGAGCTTTTACCTCCTATGGAGAGGAAGCATGGCACGGGGGTCGCCCACATTACTAAAAAAACAGACATAGCCCCACCCCAAAAAGGGGGCAGTAAAGCAATAGCAAAAACAGACCGATAGCACTAACATCACATATTATAAATTTTTTAAAGGGCCCCTAAGAAGCAAGATCCCCCATAAAAAATCATCAATTAAAAAACCCAGGGCAACATGGGTTTAAAACAGGTCGCCCTGTCTGTCCAACTATTGGATACTACGACAAGGTCCTAGATGCACTAGAAGCAAAAAAGAAAGCGTTTTAATATAACAACTTTGCAAAAGCCTTGGACAATTTGTGACCATGGGAATACCACAAAATGCGTGTAAAGGAATAAAGGAAAAGCGGTCGATGGTCTAAAATTTCCTCACAAACAGAACACAGAGTTAGTCAACAGAGTAAAGTCCGAGGCGTACGGTGAAAAGTCTGTTCCCCAAGGCACAGTACTCGCCCCATCTTGTTTTTCATCCTAACTGACATAGACAAGGAGCAGCCACGCACCCTGTCTTCCTTTGAGAGGGGCGCCCGAATCTGCATGACGTGTCTTCCATTCAGACACTGCAAGGCTCCAGGTGGACACAACAAATCTTTCAGTGGGCTGCAGAAAACAATATGAAATTCAAAATGAGAAATTTCAATTACTTTTATGGGAAACACAGGAAATTAAATCTTCATCAAGTACAAAACAAATTCTCCAAAAATAGAGCGAAAAATCAACGTCAAAGACCTAGGAGTGTATGTCGGAGGACTCACCTTCAAGGGCCATAACTTGTATCAAAACGCATCTGCTAAAAAATGCGGATGGATAAAAGATAACTTTTAAAAAATAGGGATGCCAAGCCCCTATGAACTCTTCGGTCACTTTTTCACTTGTTCTTCTAGGCTGGAATTGCTGCACACTAACAGCACCTTTCAAGGCAGGGGAAATTGCTGCCTAGAAAATGTACAGGAACCTTCACGGCCGGGTAACGGGGATAAAAAAACCCCCAATTACTGGGAGCGCTTGAGGGTTTCCCGAAACCCGTATTCCCCGGAAGAGGCGGGAGAGATACATGATTATATACACCCGGAAAAACCCAGAGGGACTATCCGAATTGCACACGAAAATCATCACACGAAAGCAAAAGACTTGGCAGACATGCAACATCCCCCCCCAAAGAAAAGCGGGGGTCACTCACTTAAGAGCCCCTCAATAAGTGTCAGGGGCCTGAGATTGTTCAACTGCCTCCCAGCATACTAAGGGGGATTACCAAAAGACCCCCGGCATCTTCAACTGGCACTGAACAAGCACCAAATCGGTTCCGACAGCCGGGCTGTTTTTTTTTTGGGTGTCGTTGGTTTGCGTGCGCCACAGTAACAGCCCGGGTTTTATCGGCTCTGATCCCCCAGGGGGCCCGGGCACAGACCCGGGGGGGGGGTTGACCCCCCGGAACTCTCTCCAGGTAAACTCCAGGTTTTACAGAAAACGTCCATAAAAAAACTCTCTTACCCCCACGCTCAATGGTTGCATCTCTCTTACCCTCTCTCAGCTCAGTGGGTAGCAACTCTCTTAAACCCCCTCAGCTCAGTGGTAGCATATCTGCCTTTACCCGTAATATACCTGTAAACCCCTTTCAAATGTTTTTACTCCTACGCCTGCCTGGGGCTGGTTTCTTGGCTTTCCTGGTTAACCCAAAAGAGCAACCCCCATATCCATCACAACCTGGTTTATTTGCCACATGGGGAAAAGCAGAGGCTGTTTCCTCAGGAAAAAATCTACCCTTTTACCGAATATTTCTGCATCAGGTAGTTGTCAGAGTCTAGGCTCGGAGTGTGGGGTGTTCTCTTTTTGTGAAATTCCCTCGGGAGCATTATCTGCCCCAAAAAATCTTCATATTTAGCATTTTTCTAAAGAACCATTTAAATTTTAATTATAAAGCTACATTAAAATTTTTTCAAAAAGTTTGCAAAAAATTTTTTTTATTTAACCCACATTCTTTTAACCGTGATTGTTTTTGGGCATTGATATGTTCAAGCCATTTTTTGAAGTAAACATATCATAATTCAAACGGCTTTAATCAATAGGAAAAGCTGGGTAGGGCCCCCATGTGAAGAAGGGTTGTGTGGTCAGTGTGCACCAATTTAAAAAAAACCCGCACCCATGTTGAGAAAAAAAAAAAATCCCACCGTTTTTAATTAAAATGCCCACTATGTGGGCTATTTTCTTTATATTTAAATTGATTCTCGTTTTCTTGGCTCTTTAGGAATGGAAAAAATAGAAAAAGAGGTGACTTTGATTGGTTTTACTATGAAAAAAACCTTGGGAAAAGGACTCAAAAAGGGAAATGTTTTTATTTTTGCCCATTTCAAAAATAAACAAATGATGTCATTTTCCAAAAATTTTTATTATTAAATCAAAAAAGAAGCGCTAAGCCCCAGGGAACAGCGGCAGGTAGGGAAGGAAGCAAAGGGAATTGGTGGGGAAGGAGGGGGATGTTTAGCGGTTACAGAAAACACGGGCAGGGGATGTACGGGGGGAGAGGGTACAAGGATCAAGTAGAAAAGGGGTGAAAGTATCAGAAATTTTTGAAGTAAATCAGTCGTTTCAAAAAGGCAATGAGCGAGTATCCGGATGAGAGGTGGGTCCATGCGAGAAGGGAAGGTAAAGAGAGTAGCAGCGGGGCTCGAAGGACGCGACAGAGGTAAATTCTGCGTGCTCGTTGATTAAAGTGGGGGCACAGTCCAACAGAATGTGGCTGACTGACAATGGAGCCTTGGGCAATTCTCACAGAGAGGGGCAAGACGCCTCTCCATGAGAATCCATGAGTTAAGACGAAGTATGGCCAATGCGGAGACGGGAGAGAGTAGTCTCCCAACCTGACACTGGTGATAGAAGTCGACCAGTAACCTATACTCGGTTTAATAGACTGAAGTTTGTTGCCGAGCATAGTAGACAAAGTTGTTGCAACGGGTGTGAAGGTGGATGATATTACAGCAAAATAGGTCCGTACATGGAATACCTCTATAAGAAACTGTAGGTCATGTACTGCTGGACCGCGCAGCAGTGTCCGCCTGTTCATGCCCTGTACGTCAACATGACCAGGGACCAACAAAAAAAACAATATCTTTATGCTTAGTAAAGATGCGGCTTAGCCAAGTTGGATACGGAGGACTAAGGGGTGTGAGGTGTATCAAATTTTGTATAGCCTGTAAAGCACTAAGGGAGTCTGAGACAACCACGAATGATTGACACAGGGCCCCTAGATGCAATACGGATAAGTGCTGTAAGGATGCAATAATTCACAGTTAAAAATAGTAGCTGAAGATAGTAAATGCCCTTGTACGACGCTTCGTCCGGAATACACTGCTGCGAATCCTACGCCGTCAGGTAGACTTAGAGCCATCTGTGTGTACACAGCAATGGCATGAGAATGAGAGTGAAGGTGGTTCAAGAAAAATAGAGCGGGAAGCGACCGTTGTCAGTTGGGCTTCGAGCAAGGGAAGAGGGAGAAGAACAGACACGAACAGCTTGGAACTTCCCAGGGGGGTAGGGAAACGTGAGATGCTAAGGTCTAGAAAGGTGGTAGTTGAAGAGAAGACAGAGCGAATGAAGGCGAAGAGAGAGGGAGGAGTTAAGCAAGGACGTGCGAACAAATAAAGAATGTCTACTAATATCAGTGACCATTCTTTAAATGGAAGGATGCGGAGATCAAGAGAGGTACATAGTAGCGCAGGCAATGGGCCATCACGGCGATCGGATAAGGATGGAAACGTTTCGCTTTGGCATAGAGGCTTTTCGAAGGGGAAGAGCGAAAAGCACCAAATAAACGTAATCCTTGGTGTGAAGGGGTTATGGCTAGAGAGAGTGCAGGAGATGCCGCTGAATGATCTGGTCACCATTAATCAAGTTTCGATAAAATAAAGGGTGGACGTGGAAGGTAGGTGAAGGAGGGGTTCGACGATCAGCTCCCCACGAAAGATGGCAAGGGTTTTAGAAGGTTCAGCCGGCTGTGACAAGTTGCCTTCAGAGAGGTAATGGAGGTTTCAGGAATAACCTACGATCAAAGAGAGAGGCAGAAACTTGACTGTATCACGTTCAGGGATAGTGAGCCATAGAGGTACAAAGGATGATCAGAGATGACAGAGGTCTAGTGAAAGTGATTTGGTGGGTTTTAGTGCATGGAAAATTTAAAACCCATGTGTGGTGGCCCCAATTGGGAAACACGGTTCGACTGCAGCTGGAGAGAAACTGTAAAGGAGGTGACAGTCAGCGCCTGCACAGGCAATAGCGAAAGTCATCAACATAGAGTGAATGACCAAAATTTGATGGAAGTCTAGAGGGCCAAAATCATTATTAGCAAGGAGAAAAGTGTTGTGCTCAGAACACATCCCTGGGGGACAACTTCAGCTTGGACAAAGTCGGGTGAGAGACATTATTAACCTGAACACGGAAAAGATGTCAGTTAAAAAGTTCTTAAGGAAGGATGGTAGTATTGCTCGAAGGCCTAAGTGTGGGCTTTGGGCTAAATATTTACACTCCAGTTGTGTCATATGCCTTCTCAAGGTCAAAAAATATGGCAATAACTGAGTGGTTATTGCGCAAAAAGGCATTACGAACTTACGTATCCAAGCGCTAGAGTTAAGGGGTCTATGGTAGAACGTCCCTTACGAAAGCCAGATTGACGGTGGAGAGACTGTTGTGTGTCCTAAATACCACACTAAATGTCTATTTACTAGTCGTTCCATACTTTGCATAACTGCATGGTAAGAGCAATGGGGACGATAGTGGGAGGTTTCATCTTTCCCGTTAGTGCCTGGTTTGCGGAAAAGGTGAGAACAATGGCGGATTTCCACAGCTGTGGGGGGTAAGAAACTCCTTGTGACCAAATAAGATTGTAAGGCGTAATAGGATGCAAGGGCTGACTGATGTAATGTTGTAGCATTCGAATATGAATGTCGTCGGGCCAGCTGCGCATGATCGACAAGCTGAGAGTGTTGCCTCCCTGTTCTTGCAGTTTGTAAAGGCACATTTACTGTTCTTCTCTGAGAGAAGAGAAAAGTCAAGGGTGCTAACTCTCTGGCAGACTTTGAGGAAAGAAATGAGGGGCATAGTTGAGTCAATGAGAATACGACCAGATGATTGCCAATTTCATTGGCAAAATTAGTGGGTTTGCTATATCAACACCGGCAACCGCCAGGAACAGGAGCCGGGTCAGGAGAATATTTATCACTCGTTTTCGTACTTTTTTCCAGACTGCACCATAGAGGAGCACGAGGAGATGGTGGAGACATAATTCGCCAGCAAGTGCGTTTAGCGTCAGGATGACCGGCGAGCGGTCGCCGATTTCTGTTTAATTCAAGGAGTCGCTTTGTGGTTCTATTGTACGGTACCTGCCCCATGCAGAGCGTTTCAAACGTTACTGCACGAGCACAAGCAGGAGGACACCAAGGCACGCATTCTGAGAATGCCTGCCCGAAGTTTGGGGTTTAGATTGAGAAGATGCCGGGGAAAACGGAGACGAGAAGAGGGTGTATAAGCTCATCGATGGAGTAGGACCGAAGAAAGGAACCTCTTTAAAACAGTCAGGTTTGAAACGTGTGTTAAGGTTCCCAATTTGCCGATTATTGCCAGAGTGGGGTGCAGAGAGGTGGCGAATATGAAGGGGAAGTAAGAATTGATGGGCAATGAATTGATCACTGTCATGTAAGTCCGGTGAGAACAGACCAAGTAAAGTCTAATGCGGCGGAGGAAGAGCAAAACTGAGAGATCGATTGCAGAGTGAGTATGAGTCACAGAGGATCAATTGGGTAGTGGAGTACCTGTATTTAAACATGAGGGGTGGGTGGCTAAGATAAAGCCTCTAACTTGAATTCCTCGGGTTTCACAGTCGTGGACCCTCCCCAGAGGAAATTGTGGGCATTAAAATCACCATGTAACAGTATCGGTGGCGGTAAGACGAAAAAAGGAAGGCAAAATCCGAATTGTTAATGCACGAGAAGGTGAGAGTTGTAAAGAACTGAGCGTTTACCACCTTTGTAAGTGGATACGGCTGTGTGTAATGAAGCGAAGATATGAATAAATAGCTGATGGTACGGAAAATATCAGTGCGGAGAAGATTGGGCACTTTTCATTAAAGGTCCCTCAGGAAAAAGGATCTGAAGAATACAATAAATTATTAGTCCTGGATGTGAGAAATAACAGCAGAGTGTTTAATTTTGGTTCCTGTAAGCAAACACCAACAGGGACAAACTGGGAGAGTAACATCTGAAGCTCACCCGATTACCCCTGAGGCGCGTAGATTCACTGTAAAAAGGCCATGTTGGCAATGAAAAAGTACTTGAAATCCGAAGGTAAGGGTTCCTCGGACTAGGAAGGGTTAGGAAAGTCAAAATCGGGTAGGCAGTGAAATGTTCCAGCAGCGAGGAACGGTGCGTGTTGAAGAAAGGAGTTGCGCTGAGATGGAGCAGAGGAGAGAGAAAGAGCGGAAGGGGGATCAGTGTCCAGTGATGGTTTGGTCTCGCAAATATATTCAGAGATTGCTTTCAAGTGTTTCGGAATTCAGAGATGGTCGTATGGGAGAACAATATTGGGAATGGTAGGGGGGGATGAGTAAGATGGGGAACTGTTTGGACTGTACCAGGTAGGGGGGGGCGATTGGGTGGAGGCGAACTGGAGAGGCGTGGCAGGGGACAGAACGAGCAGGAACCTGGGAGGTGGCAGAAGAGGAGAAACTTGGGATGGGAACAGGGGAGGAAGGTACTTACGAGGAGGATGGTGAACCTCTGCACTTGTAACTGGAGCAGTGAGAGGGAAGAACTAGGGACAGATACCAGGGAGGTAAAATGAGGAGGTGGAAGATGGGTAGGAGGTGTTTACGGACCTTTTTTTGACTTTGAGAAGTAGAGGGACGATTGGGAAGATGTGTCGTACGAGGGTCTCGTCGATATGAGGCTTGTAAAGAGAACTCGAAGAAGCGGAGATTAGACTGAGGCGTTGAAAGTAGGGACGTCTGAGCCGAGGACAGCAATAAGGATTGATACAGGAGTGATTATGGGAGAGGATAACCAACAGAGGGTGGGTGTAGAAGATGGGTTACCAGTAGTGGGGGGACGTTTTGAAACACGGAATAAGAAACACGTGGGTGTCTCCCTGGAGGGCGGAGGAGATGAGAAACTCGCCATGGCATAAGGGAGACCTTTGTCTCTTTGAGGTAAGGATTCCGCTCGTTTTAATAGAATGACAATGGCGAGTGTACGAAGGGGGAGCCCATGACAGTTTAAGGCAAGAGGGAGATCGATTTGCATGGACGTTATTTAGAATGGTCATCGGCACACAGACTGGGCATTCGGCGATAGATCTGCAATATTTCGCTGGATGGCCAATCGCCAGAATTTATACACTGTTTGTGGTGTAGGATCAACTTTTCGAACTTGTTAACGATGTCCTGCTATATAACGGAGGATGGGGTTCTGGCTGTCGAAAAGTTGACGAGCCACATTGCTAGTGTATCGCTCCGCCCACGGGCAGAAGAAGTAAGTGTTCTACCTTGAGGATTGGGAGATCTTGGAGTTCCAGCTGTTCTAGAATGTCGGTGCCACATGTTGGATATTTTGTTGACTATGGTATGGGCAGAATAACGGTACAACTACAAGAATGAGGGAAGTAGTTTTTTCAAAGGGAAAGGTACAAGTATCTATATGGGAAGGACGTGAGAGCTCACGAGCCTGGGTAGCATTCTGTCGGTAATGATGCGTTGCTGTACCGCTCTTCTTAAGAGAATGAAAAGAAATATCTTTACCAACCATGGGTAGGAGTGCCTAGCCAAATACTATGGTCAGAAAGATAGGCAGTCGAGGATAGTTGGTCGGTAAATTGAAGTATTTAGTCCACTGTTCAGTCTGAAACTGAGCGTGGAAAGGTTTCGTGAAGGACGTGTCGATCGTTTCTGAGAAGAACGAGAGGTGTGAAGGTGGGAGAAGTATCATCAGCAGG
Source organism: Cherax quadricarinatus (assembly GCF_026875155.1). Lineage (NCBI taxonomy): Eukaryota > Metazoa > Arthropoda > Malacostraca > Decapoda > Parastacidae > Cherax > Cherax quadricarinatus. The sequence goes on from NW_026505124.1 coordinate 96,455, forward strand.
TAATTGTCGTTGAGTTTAGGCGTGGGACAGAGTTGGTCCGACGTGGAACGGCGTCGGCGATTTGAAAATTGCCGCACGTTTGAGGGGAGAGGCCGGAGCATTAGTCAGAGGAGAGCGAAAGGTTGATAAATCGAAGGGAGTCAGTCGAGGCCTCAGTAACCTGAAGCGGGTGAGGGTAACTGCACGGGCATAGGTTACAGAGCATGAGGAATGTTGAATGAGTGAGTCCAAAGACGAGGCGGGGTCAGAACGGGGTTGCGGTATCATTGAGGTGCCCGGGGGTACAGGTTCATGGGACTAGGGCTGCCATGGTTAGGTTACTTCTTTCGTTTTGTTTTTAAGAAAAAAAAAAAGAAAGAAAGAAAAGAAATAAAATTAAAAAAAAGAAAAATAAAAGGGGGGGCCGGCGAGGGAGATAGTTCCTAGGAGGGAATGAAAGGGCAGCAAATCTCCCTCCGCGCCCATAGAGGACTAGACACCGCTATGTAGCGCAGATGCTGCATGGAACCCGTGCCATACCCTACCCTTCATGCCAGTAACCAGCAATCTGGGATAGGCTACCTCACATCTGCCGAGCTCTCGGTGGACAAAAAGAGGGGCGGCCGGATATCCGCCACAAAGCATCCTCCTTCAGCCACCACCCCCGGAAATCCGAAAGGTGGCTTCCAGAGATACATCCCGTCGCCCAAAAGACACCCAAAAGCTACTCCGGGATACCGGGTAGGGATTGGGACATCCTGGCAATCCAGATTCCACGGCAAACTACGCCACCGCCAAGAAACTCCTCAACGGAATGGATGGGACCCGGTGTCCTTTCCCCTAACTAGGAAAATACTTGCGGCGCCTGTGGGAAGACCATCACGAAGGCTAAAAAGAGGAAGGGCAAAAGGGAGGCGGTGAGGAGGAGGGGAGGAATGGAAAAAGGGGGAGGATGGGGAGGATGGGATAGGGAGGGATGAGAATGGGGGGTATTAGGGGTTCGGTCTGAGGAGAAGTCCGACAGGGGCTAATTTCCTCAGACCAAAGAGCATCTTCACCACGCCAAGGAGCCCCCTTGAAGAGGTCATTTTCCATTAAATATCCAACTAGCCATTCTAATTGACTCATGTATGGGCTGTCATTATCTATAACCAATTTTTACCAATACATCAGCCTTCTGCATAACAGTAATTTCTTCTATTTTTTGTTTGAATAAAAATTCAAAATAGAAAGCAGAGTATTAGCAGAAGGGCTGGAGATTTGACTATGAACAAAGAAATGTAGTTTAGAGCCAGGAATGTCTGCATTGTCATTCTGGACCTATTTGAAACTCATACTTTTAATTTTCGTTGAACTGAAAATTTGGCCATATTGCAAATTTCTGACCATGTTATTGGTAGTTGAAATCTGTAACTGGCAGTAGTTTCTCTGTAATCAATCGCATTGAAAAATGGAGGTACTAAAGGAATTAGATGAGTTTGGTCACTGGACAATGGAAATTAGCCGAAAATAGGGCTTCAAGTGGGCGAAATCGCAATTTCATAATATCGCCGAGGTCGGTAGCTTCCGCGAGAGCGTATATTTTCCTGTCAGTTTTCATCAATTTTCGTTCATTTGTGTCATTACAATCGGGAAAAGATTCTATATATTTCTTAAGAAAAATAATTTTTTCTAAATTTTTGCGCACAGGAGCACCTTCAGGATTTGGGGAGTTTGCAACAGTCTAGGGGGTTAAGAATAAAGATGATGAAGCATTTAAATGTAAACATTTTCATAAAAACTGTGGAAAAAAATGCTCATACACAGAGGAACATCAGCACTCAAACTTAAACTTAATTGGTTCCAGAAAAGGGCTGTTCGGAGTACAGAACCAAATTTTCCAACCAATATTTTTTTGGTTGGCTGTTATCACTAATCCCTCTTAGGGCCCATGATGACTTATACAATTGTAAAAAAAACTCCAAAAATGCAAAGAAAACGAAATTAGTTTTATGCGAAGTTCTGCAGGTCGTGTTTGTTTGGTCGAGTGACGAGCAAAAGGTTGACTACGGGCAATCAGTTTACTCCCTAACAAAGCGTTCGTATACCGAATTGTTCAAATACGGAGCTGTTCAAGTTCTGAGGTTCCACTGTACAGCTCTCTTCACTGGCAGGTCATGTTTGTTTGGTTGAGTGCCAAGCAAAAGGTTGACTACCGAGCAATTTGTTTACTGAACAAAGCGGTTGAATACTGAATTGTTCAAGTACGGAGGTGTTCGAGTACTGAGGTTCCACTGTACAGCCTCTCCTCGCTGAACCCTTTCACTGCAGTGATAGAGAATCTTTTCCCAATGGTAATGACATCAAAAGTATGAAATCTGATGGAAAACTTACAGAGTTACGCTCTAACGAAGTTAGCGTTCTTGGCAATATTTACGCATCAGTGATTTTGCCCAATTTGAGCACTATTTTCAACCAATTCCATTGTTCCAGTTGACCAAACTCATAGCTATATCGCTAAAGCTACTTTGGTTCTATCGACTGAGTACAAGAAACCGCCCATTTACCTATTTCAGTTTTCCCCAAAAAAGTGATCAAAATTGGTAATTTTGGCCAATTTCATACACAATTCAAGGAAGACCAATTTCAAAATAGGGTCCAGAATTAACAATGCAAACATTCCTAGCATTAAAATAAAATTTTCTCTGTTCATTAATCATGTCTCCAGGCCCCTCTTATATTACGCTTGCTTTCCACTTTGAATTTTTTAGTTGCACAAAAAACAGAAGATTGACTGCTATGCAGACTACAGTGTTATTGTAAAAATGGTATAAATAATATGAGCACATTTGTGAAAGCATATTACACACCACTAGTGGACTGTGTATTGGATTAGTGACATGATTTTACTCTAACATCAGCAAAAATCGAACATTCTGCTACTTTAGTCGGTAAACCATCAAAATCATCTCTGTTTCTGTAGTAAAATCTTCCGTTCTATTAAGTGAGACCAAGAAAACGAGAATACAACCATAAATACCATATGAAAATACACTGCAAAGTCGCTGTTTTAAAGCAAAAAACGAGGTCGGGGTTTTATTTTTTCTCACGCACTGTGCTACGGGTTTTTTAAAAACCCCTTTGATGTTTTGGTTTTATATATATATTTTTTACGACCCAGTGTTTCAACGTAATATATCAATAATTTACGGCTTAAAAATAAAGCGGAAGAAAGTGGTGGGCCCCATATGTGAGAAATGGGTCTGTGTGGTCACTGTCACCACATAAAAAAAATTGCGCACACAGGCTTAAAAAAAAAAAAAACTGATCTTTTTTTTTGGTTTAAAAACCCCCGACTTTAGGTGTATTTTTTGTATAGTATTTATCGATTTTTTGCTTTTTCTGGTCTCAGGCGATAAAATGGAAAAATTTTTTACGGAACTAGAGATTTTTATTACTTTGAGGGGGAAAATGACCTTGAAAATTTGCTCAAAGTAGCGGAAATGTTCGATTTTTCCAATGTTCAGTATAAAAAAACACACCCATGTCCAATAACATCAACTGGGGAGTCTAAATTTTTTTCATAGTGCACTGATATTATTTTACCTTTTTTTCAAAAATGCAGTAGTCTCATAACAGTAAATTTGTATTTTTTTTGATAAAAAAATCAAAATAGAAAAACCCAAAAATAAATAAGAGGGGCCTAGAGATGTGAGTAATGAACAGGGATATGTTATTTTAGTGCCAGGAAAAGTTCCTTTTTATTCTGGACCCTATTGAAAATTGGGGTTTTTTAGTTTGATAAAAATTGGGCCCAAATTGCCCAATTTTGACCCCTAATATTGGGTAGTCCAATTTGGAAAGGGGGTTTTTTGTACTCAGCTGATAGTAAAATGGAAACTCTAAAGAAATAGTTTGATTGGTCAACGGAAAACGGAAATGGGTAAACTAGGGCTCAAAAATCGGCGAATCGCCGATACCACATGCGCCGAGACTGCTAACTTCGCGGGGGGCGTAAATTTCCCGAGTTTTTGACCAATTCGAACTTTTTGGGGTCTTACCATCGGGGAAAGTTTCCCCTATCATTTCTTAAGAAAAAATTTTTTTTTTTTTTTTTCAAAAAATTTTGCGAATAGAATGACAGTTTCAGAAAGGGGGCTGAAACAGTCAAAGGGGTTTAAATTTTCCACCAAAAACTAGACCCCTTCTCCAATGTAGGCCTATCGCTTTCCCCAAAATTGGAAAAACCCCTATAATTTTGGTGTGCATTGCAGGACCCAAAAACTGGGGTTGCAGCCTAAAAACGAGCGACAGGAAAGGGTTAATGATGGATTCCATCCTTAGCCCTGTTGGGGAAAAAATCGTCACTAAGGAGGAGCAAAATATATTTTTATAATCAAAAAAAAGCGCTAAGCAAAGGGTATCGGGGCTACTATAATGGTAGTGGGTTGTGTAACCACTTTTTAAAGTTTTAATGTCACCTTTGCACCATTTATAACATTTCTGGTATATTTTTAAATGTTTATACAGTAGTGTACTGTATACTGTAATAAACAAGTAGAGGAAATCAGCTCTAATATACATTATTTAAGTATGCATACTTGTCAAGAGAGCCCGCCGTAAGTCCGAGTCATCAGTAAAACAAGTACAGTGGAACCTCAAAATCGAACTGCTCCCAACACAAACCAATTATGTAAGTGTATTTTTGTAAGTGCTTTTATAAGTGTATTCTTAAGGGTCTGAAATGGATTAATCTAATTTACATTATTCCTGATGGGAATAAATTCATTCGGTAAAGGCACTCGAACAGACTTCTGGACCGAAGAAAGTTCGATATTTGAGGTTCCACTGTACGTCAGTAAGTGAGAGGAGGCTGTACTAAGATTTTGGCAATGTGAAGTGTGACTAGCTTAGGTCAAAACCTCCATTCAAATTTTATTAAATGAAGCTAGAATAAGTCATCACAATACAGCAGACTTGCTAGAAAAGGTTTGGGTTATGATTTACGCCACCGCTTGTATTTCCAAGACTAGTGTTGTTGTAGCAAATAAACTTTACTCAAAGCACTTTTATTATGCAGTTTAATATTAGCTGAAGTTCTGATGACTTGATTTCTTCATTGCATTGCTTTAACTTAGTGGCTCATGCTTGCCAAATTTTTTTCTGAAAACTTTTGGTTTGGCAAAGCCAAAATACCTTGTTCTTTCTTGATTTTTCTGGTTGCCTTCACCATACACTCTGAAACTCCAAACTCCAAGGCTGTAGCTTCAGTAAACCAACTTTTGGAGCCAAAGTCAATATTTGAACTTTTTATGATCTGTGGGATATTTCGATTCTGTTCATTTCTTCAGTCAGAGAAATGTAGTCTTCACATAAGCTGCATTCTATCATCTGACTAGATGGTCCAACATTCTGAACATCGAGTCCGGTAGTGGCAGTTGATTTTGTGCATTTTCACAGTTTGCACTTGCTCAATTTTTTTTGTATAGACCACTTTATCTCTACTGCTCACTTTCAAAAATTTCAAGGATAATTCACCCAAGGCACACATGCTTTTATTAACTGTGGCAGACTTGTCCATATCAAAATTATCTGAAGATAAGGACGAGGCAATTAGTCTCAGCTATTTGAGCATCAGCTTTACATTTAGAACAAATTTTCTAACCTGGTTTGATTTTGCTCTTTGTCAAACAATTCAATTCGTCAGCCACTTCAACATCGACCCTCAAAAGTCATGTTATGGTTTGATGACTTTGCTTTCCAGATGGATTGCAGCACATCTTTTGCACTGTTTCGTATTTTTTTGAGGTACACTGCTTCATGATGCAAACAACTCTGGTCATCATCCATAAGATATATTTCTGAACATCGAATAAGTAGTGCTTTGTTGTCTGTGGATAAGTCTTTTACCAATTTAAATCCAACTTTCTTGCAATAAAATAAGCTATGACATGCTGATGACAGTTTTTCTCTTTCAATGATACATGTTGTGGGACCACTGTTATTGGCAGATTCATAGTTTCCATACTAGAAATTTGCTATCAAATTGTCTATACGTATATATTAATTTACCTAAAGAGATAAAACATAGTCTTTTAGAAGATGAATAATGACACGTTTTACAAGAACTTCGTTTATCAGCATATAAATGATAAGACATCAGCATACAGTAACCTGCTGAACTTTGACCCTTATTTTTTTGGCATTACATGTATATGGGCACAATAAAAAACTAAAGCAACTTTTTTTTTAGATGGTTTAAAACATGCTCTTTCTAGGGACACAGTCAGAAAATGTTTCAAGGTGATTTTTTGCAAAGGCTCATTGAAAATACCTTATTTTCTACTTTTTTGAAAAAAAATGAAAAAATTTAAATTTAAAAGGAACGAAACATTCTCCCATGTTGAAACTATACATTTGTAAACAAGGTTTAAGTCACAAAATAGTAAACAAAATTTCAAGGGATATCTTTATTTATTACACGAATCAGAGAAGGCTAAACTCAGACATTTTTTGAAGAACTGATATTTTTGCCCACTCGAAACTCAAACAGTATGTTAATTTTAAAAAAATGTAAATCCATAATAGTTCCATTGGATTAAGCATAAGTGTAAGATAGCAAGTTTCATTTATTCTGGCAGAAAGAGTGAGAAATTATTTTGATTTGAAAATGCCGAAATTTCATAGGGTTACAGTACACGGTTGCAGCATGGTGTCAAATAAAGGGTTTTATCTCGGCAACCATTTCACTGACAGATCTAAAACTTTATCAAAGTTAGTTTCATCAAAATCCGTTTTGGTGAGGTGGGGAGCCTGGTCCACTTGACATGGAATGACCCTACATGCTCTCTTGGACCCAGGTCCACAAATCTCACCATCTTATTCTGGGTAATTTGCAGTCTGTCAATTTCTATTAGCGCAGAGAAACAAAGAACACGAATAATCTACAAGACACTGTATAAGAGGTAGATATAGGATCCTGCAAGCCTCAGTAAGTAGGTACTGTGCATGTTTAAATAGGAACTTCAAGATGAAAATTAGTAATGTGCAACATCTGGGTATCTTTATTGTAGACATTTCCCCAACAAGTAGCTTTAACAATAAAAATTCAAGGACATAATTGGAAGAGGCAATCAGTCCCTCAGCCTTGGAGCTGGTGAAGAGCACCACAGTTGTGAAGAGTCTGAAGCCTGTGCTCACTCTTCACAATTACGGTTCTCTTCAACTCCAAGGTTGAAGGATTGATTACCTCATCTTTTGTATACAGTTCTGTCTTCCAATTATGTCCTTAAATTTGTACTGATAAAGCCACTAGCAAAAACGTCTATAATAAAGATACCCAGATATTGCACATGTCTAATTTTCATCTTGCTGGTACTGTATACCATTTATGTGCAGAGAAACTTCAAACTGGCATTTAATTTATTACACTGTTCATCATTAATTCTCCTGACATGCAAGGATCGAAGTGTATACCCAGATATTTTTCTGAAGGTACCACTGTGATGGGTTCCCCATTACATTAAACATATTTACTCCTTTCATTTTCCTTTTTCAGATTTTCCTAAATGAAATGACAATTTGTTCTTTATAATTTATCATCAGTGTATTACTGTACTTTTCTAGTAAGAAAAAGTAGTGGCCAGCAGGACTCGAATGCTTTCTATTATGTAGCAATAATAGACTGGAATGATCCCATAACTCAGTTGGTAGCCCACTCAGTTCACACAGTGTTCTGATCCCTGGTATGGGTGGCAACACTGGGAATGTTTCGTTACACCTGCTGTCCCTGTACACCTAGCAGAAATTAGGTACCTGGGTGTTAGACGACTGGTGTGGGTTTGTAGATGAATGGTTCAGAGAACCGACATGTTGATAAATTAGACACGTGCAACTCTTGGGTATCTTTATTGAGGAAAACATTTCGCCACACAGTGGCTTCATCAGTCCATACAAAGGAGAATCTTGAAGAACAGGAGGAGAATGAGGTAATCAGTCCCTCAACCTTGAGTCGATGTGTTCAGTCCATCATCTTGAGTAGAATACGGCAATATGAGCGGAGAAGCAGCTTATAAACAGTATGGCAGGAGAGTGCAGCAGTCATAGGTGGTGTCACATTTGTTCAATGTGGAAGTAGGTCGTGCCCAAGAATTAGGCAAGCGAAGAATTCCTAAGTACAGTGGACCCCCGCATAACGATTACCTCCGAATGCGACCAATTATGTAAGTGTATTTATGTAAGTGCATTTGTACGTGTATGTTTGGGGGTCTGAAATGGACTAATCTACTTCACAATATTTCTTATGGAACAAATTCGGTCAGTACTGGCACCTGAACATACTTCTGGAGTGAAAAAATATCGTTAAACGGGGGTCCACTGTATTAAGATCCCAAGAAGTTGCAGTGGTATGACAGGTTTGTAGATGAATATCGGTTCTCTGAACCATTCATCTACAAACCTGTCAGACACTGCAACTTCTTGGGATCTTAATACTTAGGAATTCTTCGCTTGCCTAATTCTTGGCACGACTACTTCCACATTGAACAAATGTGACACCACCTATGACTGCTGCACCTCTCCTGCCATACGGTTTATAAGCTGCTTCTCCGCTCATATGCCGTATTCTTACTCAAGATTGATGGACTGAACACATCGACTCAAGGTTGAGGGATGATTACCTCATTCTCCTCCTGTTCTTCAAGTTTCTCCTACGTATGGACTGATGAAGCCACTGTGTGGCGAAACGTTTCCTCAATAAAGATACCCAAGAGTTGCACATGTGTCTAATTTATCGACTGGTGTGGGTCACATCCTGAAGGACATGATTAACTTAAGTCACCCAAAATGCTCTGCATAACCAGGGGCTTTCTATGTAGTATGTCACTGGTGTCAGCTTGGTCTGTATAAGTTATACATGTATCATGTACTTGTAGAAATAAAGATTATTATACATCAAGGCCAATCTTTATCCTATTCTGCATTATATCATATTTAAGTCTAGCACTAAAGGATACCCAATGAATAAAGCTGCCCCCCCCCCCAAAAAAAAAAAAAAAAATATTTGATTTTTGTATTACATATTTATGCAATGAAGCAATGATCTGATATATATAACACTGTATAACATATAATACTGAACATATAGTAGCCAGATGCCTTACTAGTACAAGATTATTGTTTTTATGTTAAATATCAATACAAGTTAAATATGAAATTTATGTGTATGGAAGCAGACAATAAAAGCCAAATGTAAATTTTTGGGATTATCTCAAGTCTACATAATTTAATCCAAACTCCACACATAACAAATCTGTGCCCTCAGAACCATGACTCGTGGTTCAGTTGACAGTGTCCTTAACTCACACCAAGGGACCTGGGATCGCTCCCCAGTATGGGTAAAATATAGGGCATGTTTCTTTACACCTACTGCCCTTGTTCACCTAGTGGTAAGCAGGTCACACCTTGGGGGAAAAAGATTAAAGCACCCCAACGTAAACAAGACTAACAGTCCCAAATGACAAATGGACTTTGTTGAGTTATCCTGGGTTGATAACCCTCTATGTTAAAAATCTGGAAAAAATACTAACTTACAGAATTTAACAAAGTCATTAACTTCCCATATCACAGACATCAGAAAGTTATCCAGGCTGCAAGTTCAGTTATAGGCTAAAATATAACTTAAAGTTATCCAGCAATGTACTTTTGATTAATTTTAGGCTCATTCTGGTTAGGATAACAGTTACTAAGTATTCAGCAGAACTAGGGCATTAGGTTACAACACATACAATCTACATATAGCAAGAAATAAGTATGCAATAATTTCCTGTGAAAATTGTTTTTATGGCATATAAAGAAAATTAATATATTATTTTGGTTGCACAGTGCATAGAGGTGTGCCTCGCACCTGGCAAAAAGTAAACAAAGATGTATGTATATCTAGCAATGGCATTTTCTGTTTACATTATACAGTGGTCCCTCAATAATCGTCCAGCCTGAAAGTCATCCATTTCGGAAATAGTCCTGTTTTTCATCAAAATATTGGCTCAGAAATGGTCCGGTAACTTGCTAATAGTCCTTCGTCCCGGACGCGTATGCACGGTCTGAGCAGCCTTGAGCCGCCTCGGCCTTTCCTTCCCAGCCAGTGTGCCATTGTTTACCAGTGAGCGACGGTCCCCTCACATGCTCCAGTGAAATATTTCATATTTCATTTATTTTAGTGCTTGCAAGTTATTTACGTGCTAAATAAGCTACCATGGCTCCAAAGAAAGCTCTAGTGCCAAGCCTTTGGTAAAGAAGGTGAGAAATAAGATTGAATTTAAGAAAAACATCATTGAACAATATGATAGTGGCGTACGTGTGGGCGAACTGGCCAGGATGCATAACAAATCCCGTACAACCATATCTTCCATCATAGCCAAGAAAAAGGAAATCAAGGATGCTGTTGTTGCAAAGGGGGTAAATATACTGGACAAAAATGAGATCACCAGTACTCGAAGATGTTGAGAAGTTATTATTGGTGTGGATAAATGAGAAACAATTAGCAGGAGACAGTCTTTTTGACGTCGCTTACTTGTGAAAGGCTAGGCAGTTGCATGACGATTTGGTAAAAAAATTGCCTGCAACTAGTGATGATGTGAGTGAATTTAAGTCTAGCAAAGGCTGGTTTGAGAGATTTAACCCTTTCGGGGTCCAAGGCCAAAATCTGAAGTCACGCACCAGTGTCCAAGAATTTAAAAAAAAAAAATTTGTTATTTTTTCTTATGAAACCATAGAGAATCTTTTTGTGAAGGTAATAAAACAAAAAGTACGAAATTTGGTGGAAAATTGACGAAATTATGCTCTCGCGAATTTTGATGTGTCAGCGATATTTACGAGTCGGGCGATTTTGCCCACTTTGACTCCCATTTTAGGCCAATTACATTATTCCAATCAACCAAATTCTTAGCTATTTCACTAGTATTACTTCTATTCTATCGATTTTAGCACAAGAAATCGCCAAATCAACTGTTTCAACTACAAAATAAAGTGATTGGAAATTGTTAATTTGGCCAATTTTAACACAAAGTTCAAAATATTCCCAATTTCAAAATAGGCTCCAGAATAAACAATGTAGGCATTCCTGGCACTAAACTAACATTTCCTCTGTTCATTAGTTACATTTTGAGGCTTTACAAATAAATTCCATTTTGATTTTTTATTCACATAATGAATTTTTATTCACACCAAAAATAGAAGTTTTTATGTTATGCAATACTGTAATAATTGTATAAATATCATCACCATATTTGTGAATGTATATTAGACCCACCAGCTGACGTGTATTAGATGTGTGAGGTCGTTTGTTTACTCTTGAACATCGGCAAAAATTTAACATTTCCGCTACTTTGAGCTCAGTTTCAAGCCATTTCCAGTGCTAAAACCAATCAAAATCATCTCTATTTCTGTAATATGTCTTCCATTCTATCAAATGAGACCAAGAAATCGCAAATACAACTATAAAAAAACAAACGAAAAAAAACACTGCAAAGTCGCTGTTTTAATCGAAAATCATGATTTCAGTTTTTTTCTCTCATTATACACAGTGTGCTGCAGGATCTGTTTTATGTGGTGCACACATACCACATAGATGTATTCTCTCATATCTAGGCCCAAATGTACCACTCACAGTTTATCAGAGTGAGCTGAGCTCATGGCGTAGATCTACGGTTTGGACACTCACCGTAAAGCGTAGATCTACGGGACGGACCCTGAAAGGGTTAAGAAGCGTACTGGCATACACAGTGTGGTAAGGCATGGTGAGGCTGCCAGTTCGGACCACAAGGCGGCTGAAAAATATGTGCATGAATTCCAGGAGTACATAAACAGTGAAGGACTGAAACCTGAACAAGTGTTCAATTGTGACGAAACAGGCCTTTTTGGAAGAAAATGCCAAAGAGGACCTTCATTACACAAGAGGAAAAGGCAATGCCAGGACACAAGCCTATGAAAGACAGGCTGACGCTAATGTTCTGTGCTAATGCTAGTGGGGATTTCAAAGTGAAGCCGTTACTAGTGTACCATTCTGAAAATCCCAGAGTTTTTCAGGAAAAAACAATGTTATGAAGAGTAAATTGTGTGTGTTTTGGAAATCTAATAGTAAGGCATGGGTCACGAGGGAAAATTTTTGTACAGTGGTTCAACGAAATGTTTGGCCCTAGTGTGAAGAATTACCTCCTGGAAAAGAAATTGGATCTCAAGTGCCTCCTAGTAATGGACAATGCACCTGCTCATCCCCAAACTTGGATGACCTAATTCTGAAGGAGTTTGGGTTCATCACAGTAAAGTTCTTGCCCCTGAATACCACTCCTCTCCTCCAACCCATGGACCAGCAGGTCATTGCAAACTTTAAAGAACTCTACACCAAAGCAATGTTTGAAAGGTGCTTGAATGTGACCTCAGACACTCACTTGACCCTACAAGATTTTTGGAAAGAACATTTCAGTATTTTCCATTGTGTAAGCCTTATAGGTAGGCTTGGGAGGGAGTGACTACCAGGACTTTGAACTCTGCTTGGAGAAAATTGTGGCCAGATTGTGTCCACAAGAGGGATTTTGAAGGGTTTGGGGCTGACCCTGATGAGCCTATGTCAGTTGTTAAATCCATTGTGGCACTGGGGAGTTCCATGGGGTTTGGATGTGAGTTTGGAGGATGTGGAAGAGTTGGTGGAGGACCACAACAAAGAGCTAACAACTGAGGAGCTGCAAGAGCTTCAGCAGGAACAGCAACAGATGGCAGCTCTGAATCTTGCTGCAGAGGAGGAGGAAGAGAGATGGAGGAAGGTGCCTTCTTCAGAAATTAAGGAGATTTTTGAAATGTGGGGTAGGATGGAAAGATTTATGAAGAAACATAAACCCAGAGAAGGATGTTGCAAGCCAATCGGCAAACTTGTACAGTGACAGAGTCTTGGCCCATTTTAGGGAAGTTTTAAAGAGACGCCAGAAACAGAGCTCTATGGACAGTTTTTTGCGAGACAGGACTCCATTACTTAAAGGGTGGTCCTAGTGGCATTAAGAAACAAAAGAAGGAAGTAACCCCAGAAAAGCAATTGGTACCCAAGGTGTTGATGGAAAGGGGGTTCCCTTCCAACAGTAATTCATCCAATCAGTCTCCTTCTCCAGTCTTCCATACACAAAGAAGAATCGCCAATAAAGGTAAGTGTTATTTGTTAATGTTTAATTCATCATGTGCCACTGTATTGTTTTTTGTACTACATCTATATTTCATGTAAAAAAATTTTTGTTTTAATACTTTGGGTGTCAGGAACGATTAATTGAATTTACCCTTTATTTCTTATGGGAAAAATGATTCGTAAATCGTCCCTTTCGATAATAATCCCCCCTTCCAGGAACGGATTACGGACGATTATTGAGGGACCACTGTACAAGAAAAGATTTTGTTCGGAAACTTTAAGCAGGAGTTATCACCTAGGATAACCCAGTAAAGTCAGCGTGTCATCAGAAACCGTCTTGTCTTATTTTCATTATGTCATTTTAAAACTTGTCGCCCAAAGGGTGCACCCACACCATCGACTAACACCCAGGTACCTATTTTCTGCTAGGTGAAAGGACAACAGGTGTAAGGAAACGCGTCCCAAATGTTTCCACCCGCTGGAATCGAACCTGGACCCTCTGTGTGTTTAAGCGGAGCTTTAGCCACCAGGTCACCCTAGTTAGATTAGGTTAAGTTACATTAAGTTTTATATACATAATAATAATATCTTTATTTACTTCATGCCTTTTGGGCAAATTAGGTCCTCTTCCCCGGATGCGACCCACACCAGTCCACTAACTCCTAGGTACCTATTCTACTGATGGGTGAAACACAGACATCCAGTGTAAAGAAACCCACCTAATGTTTCTACCCATACTGGGAATCGAATGCAGACCCTCACCGTGTGAAGCGAGAGCTTTAGTGATCAGGCCACGGGGCACCAACAGGGCACCGTCTCATATGTACATGTACTTAAAACACTATAGGCCTTATAGAAGGCTTAAGCTTGCCCAAAATGCCCTGCATAAATAATGGGCATTCCATGTGACTGATCCCATGCAATGTCATAAAACTTTCAACAAACATCAAATGGAAATAAACTATTACTGTTAGGTGGGTCTCATTTCATTTGGTTACATTTTTTGTAATTTGCACAACAAAGTGCAATCTCAACTATGCACCAACCTGGAAAAGACCCAATGGAAATAAGTCACTGACTTTTCTGGGTTATCCTGGTTCTCTACACATGTGATGCTATGTATGATAATTTATGTTAACACATACGCTGCTATGATATCTATGTTAACACACATGCTGCTATGATAATCTGTTAACACATACGCTGCTATGATATCTATGTTAACACACATGCTGCTATGATAATCTGTTAACACATATGCTGCTATGATAATCTATGTTAACACATATGATGCTATGATAATCTATGTTAACACATATGCTGCTATGATAATCTATGTTAACACATATGCTGCTATGATAATCTATGTTAACACATATGATGCTATGATAATCTATGTTAACTATATGATACTATGCATAATAATCTATGTTAACACATATGATACTATGTATAATAATCTATGTTAACATATGATGCTATGTATGATAATCTATGTTAACACACATGCTGCTATGTATGATAATCTATGTTAACACATATACTATGTATAATAATCTGTTAACATATTATGCTATGTATGATAATCTATGTTAACACATATGCTGCTATGTACGATAATCTATGTTAACACATATGATACTATGTATAATAATCTATGTTAACACATATACTATGTATAATAATCTATGTTAACATATGATGCTATGTATGATAATCTATGTTAACACATATGATACCATGTATAATAATCTGTTAACATATTATGCTATGTATGATAATATGTTAACACATATGCTGCTATGCATGATAATCAATGTTAACACACATGTTATTTATGATAATCTATGTTAACACATATGCTGCTATGCATGATAATCAGTGTTAACACACATGTTATTTATGATAATCTATGTTAACACATATGATGCTATGTATAATAATTTATGTAACTGTATCTATATATCTGAATAAATTTTACTTGTAAAACATTATGCCATAGGTAATACCCGAGATTACTAAATAACAATTATAAAACTATTACCCATTTTTCCATTTTATGTAAACTAATATATGTTGGAAGTTACAAAGATGATATAGTAGCATATTATTATTATGATTATTATTATTATAAGAGTAGTGATGCTGTGTCAAGCTTCTGTTATCTCAGGTTCCTCAGATCCAGATCTCTGGTTTAATTAGATTTTCGTAAAAGCTTATCAAACTTGATTTCGTTATATTGTTCTATTACATTATTTTATTGGACCAATTATGTGGTGGCTCTTCACTATGTATTAACCAAGTAATCAGCTGGGATATTTTTTTTTTACACCAGAAAGCGTCAGAGACGAGAAAATAAAAATTATATGTACAGGAGTGATGTGTCTGGCAAGATAATGTAGTTAAGTGTTCACCTGAGAGGTGGTGCCAGCTGGCACTGACCAGCTGGCACTGGTCTCCATGGCTCCTCACAAACTCTCACACCTTCAACACCAACAAAATAATTCCGTCGGCCATTTCATCTTTTTTACCCGAGTGTTTGAGCAGCATGGTCAGGTGAGAGCCACGGCCGGCCGCCACCCACATCCTCCTCTAATGGCAGCCGAGTCAGATTGGCAGATAATTATTGGCGCCAAAGATGAAAAGTTACCTGAGATTGGAGGAAATAACGGCGGGTACAGATTGGTCAGGAGGAGCCAGTCAGCAGCGGCGGGAGCAGCCTACACGCAGCCATTGGTGCTCCCACAACCACACATTACCCACTCATATCTCACACATTAACCTTCTCTCACACTCTACCTACACACTCTACACTCATTTAACTCTTAATTAACTCGTAGTTGTCGCCAGGCAGGAAAAATAATATATAGTATAGTTTAATATATGGAGAGTTAAGGCAGTAGAAGAGGAGAGTTATTCAGCCTCTGATAACTATCGTACATCATCAACAACCTTCTCCCAGTAATAACTATATTTTATTTTCATAAATCTCATAAATATATATACTATATATATGTGGTGCCGAATAGGTAAAAAATGGTCAGTTAACAAGAACTCGTTTAAAATTAAGTCCTTTTAATATTTTCTCTTATACGTTTAAAGATATATATTTTTTTTCATTTACGCTAATGTAAAAATTAATAATTTTGTACCAAAAGAACCTTAGAAAACTTACCTGACTTATTATAACAAGCGCAATTTAATTTAGCCTAATCCAACTAAATATATTTTACATAGGTTTACAGGAAGCCTGGTCACAGACCGGGCCGCGGGGGCGTTGACCCCCGGAACTCTCTCCAGGTAAACTCCAGGTAAACTCCAGTAATTTAGTAATAAACAAACATAATGAAACTTTTTTTTTCCTTCGGTTCAGAATGATTTTTACAAAATTATTTCATAAACAAATTTTCGCTTACCTTATTCGGCAAGAAGAGCGCTGTTTAAACCAAAGTCGCATTTTACTTATTCGGCAGGACATGTAGTCAAGTCAGTACCTGACCAGCCAGGCTGTGGTTCGTACGTCTGGTTGCATGTGGCCAGCAGTAACAGCCTGGTTGATCAGGCCCTGTCCATCATGAGGCCTGGTCACAGACCGGGCGCGGGGCGGTTGACCCGAAAACCCTCTCAAGCATATACCTGGAGAGGGTTTTCGGGAACACACACCCCCGCGGCCCAGTCTGCGACCAGGCCTCGTGGTGGATCAGGGTCTGGTCAACCAGGCTGTTACTGCTGGCCACACGTAAACCGATGTACGAACCACAGCCCAGCTGGTCGGGTATTGACTTTAGGTGCCAGTCCAGCACCTTCTTGAAGACAGCCAGGGGTCTATTGGTAATCCCCTTATGTATGCTGGGAGGCAGTTGAACAGTCTTGGGCCCCTGACACTTATTGTGTTGTCTTTTACTGTGGTAGTGGCACCTGGAGTTTACCCTTGCTTTTCACTGGGGATATGTTGCATCCTCTGCCGAATCTTTCCTTTCATAGGGAGTGATTTTCGTGTGCAAATTGGTACTAATCCTCTAGGATTTTCCAAGTATATATTATTATGTATCTCTCTCGCCTGCATTCCTGGGATCACAGGTTGAGGAACTTGAAAAGTTTCCAGTAATTTAGGTGCTTTATTGCACTCATGTGTGCCAAGAAGGTTTTCTGTACATTTTCTAGGTCAGCAATTTCACCTGTCTTGAAAGACGCTGTTAGTGTGCAGCAATATTCCAGTTCAGATAGAACAAGCGACCTGAGGAGTGTCATCATGGGCTTGGCATCCCTAGTTTTGAAGATTCTCATTATCCATCATGTCATTTTTCTAGCAGATACGATTGATACAGTGTTGTGGTCTTTGAAAGTGAGATCCTCTGACATTATCACACCCAGGTCTTTCACATTAGCTTTCTCGCTCTACTGTGTGGTTTGTATTTGTTTTACACTCCGATATAGTTTTAATTTCCTCACATTTTCCATATCGGAGTAATTGAAATTTCTCATCACTGAACTTCATATTGTTTTCTGCTGCCCATTTAAAGATTTCGTTGATATCCCCCTAGAGTCTTGTAGTGCCTTCAATGGAGGACACTGCCATGCAGATTCGGGTGTCATCTGCAAAGGAAGACACGGTGTTGTGGCTTACATCCTTGTCTATGTCAGATATGAGGACGAGGAACAAGACTGGAGCGAGTACTGTGCCTTGTGGAACAGAGCTTTTCACTGTAGCTGCTCAGACTTTACTCTGTTCACTACTACTACTCTTTGTGTTCTGTTAGTTGGGAAATTATAAATCCATCTGTGTGTGATGAATGGTTTTGAAAATCGACAAGTTGAAGATTGAGACAGTTATGCAACATATGGGAATCTTTATTGAGGAAACGTTTCTCCACACAGTGGCTTCATCAGTCCAATACAAAGCAGAAAGGTATAAGGAGAGAGGAGGAGTTTGAGTAATCAGTCCTCAGCCTGGAGTTGATGTGTTCAGTCCATCAATCTTGTAGAATGTACAGCATAGGCCGTAGACGTGGCTTATATACTGTAGTTGCCGGTCTCCATCTGGAGAAGACCCGGGCCGGAAGTACCGGAAAATCATTAATGAATAAATGAATGCTGTAGTCAGGTGAGGCGAAGCAGGAGGAGGCGGGGTCATAGTGGTACATCCACTAGTCGAAGTAGGTCTTCGTCCAAAGGTTGGACAAGTTTGAAGAATTCCTTGTATCATAGATCATCTACCAACTTTTCTTATTATTCCCTTATCACGCATTTTGTGTGCAATTACACCATGGTCACATTTGTCAAAGGCTTTTGCAAAGTCTGTGTATAACTGTTTCTCCATTTTGTTTGTCTTCTAGAGCATCCAGGATCTTGTCATAGTGGTCCAGTAGTTGGGACAGGCAGGAGCGAAGTGCTCTTAAACCCATGTTGCCCTGGTTGTGTAACTGATGGGTATCTAGATGGGTTAGGACCCTTTCAAAGATTTTTATGATATGGGATGTTAGCGCTATCGGTCTGTAGTTCTTTGCTATTGCTTTACTGCCCCTTTGTGGAGTGGGGCTATGTCTGTTGGTTTTAGCAGCTGTGTGCGCCACCCTTGTGTCCATGCTCCCTCTCGACAGAGTTCCATGAGTCTGGGCCTAGGGCAGAGTGCATGGAACATGTCATTTATCGCCTTTTCGAAGTCATTGGCGTCAGGATAATATCAGATAGGTTTGAGTCTACCAAATTCTGTGTCTCTCTCGTAAAAAGTTCATTGAGGTCTTCGACTCTCAGTCTGTTAGTGGCTAGCTAAAAACCGAGTCACACTGGGGCTTAAGTAGTTCACTCATTTCCTTGCTGCCATATGTGTAGGACCTATCTCGTCTAAGTAAGGGTCCAATACTGGATGTTGTTCTCGACTTTGATTTGGCATAAGAAAAGAAATATTTTGGTTTTCTTCCAATTTCTTTTATGGCTTTTAGTTCTTCCCGCATTTCTTGACTCCTGTAAGATTCCTTTAGCTTAAGTTCGATTTTGCTATTTTTCTGACCAGTGCCTCCCTATGTATTACACATATACATTATTGGCCTCTTTAAGCCGCTCTGCTATTCTATGCCTTCGCCTGTATAGGGAGCGCCTTTCTGTTTCTAGTTTACATTTTCTATTCCTTTTCCTTAAAAGAATATGCCTTGAGCATACCTCGAGTGCCACAGAATTAATTTGATCTAGACACAGGTTTAGGTCCGTGTTGCTTAGGCTGTCTTCCCAGTTTATATCATTTAGGACCTGGTTGACTTGGTCCCACCTTATGCTTTTGTTACTGAAGCTGAATTTGGTGAAGGCTCCCTCATGACTGATCACATTTTGTTGGTCTGGGACCCTGAACATACATGTCTGAACCTCTAATATGTTGTGATCTGAGTACATTGCTTTTGATATGGTAATATTTTGTATCAGATGATCATTGTTAGTGAAGATGAGGTCTAGTGTATTCTCCAATCTTATAGGCTCTATTATTTGCTGGTTTAAGGAGAAATTTGTGCAGAGATTTAAAAGCTTGTGTGTGTGTTGGAGTTTTCATCTGAGCTGCCTCCTGGTGTTATCTCTGCTACAACATTATTTGCTACATTTCTCCGGTTTAGGTGCCTTAGGTTGAAATCCCCAGGAGCAAGATGTTTACCTGGAGTTTAACCTCTCATTTATATACATTTAAGAACTACTTAATAATATATGTCTAGTTCTTAAGTAGTTTTTAAACAATAGGATTAGTTTGCCCAAAATGTACTGCATGCTAGTGGTTTTATTTTGCGCCTAACGCTATTTAATTTCATGTGAACCACATTTATTTATTTATTTATTTATTTAATAATTTGAACATACAGAGGTACAAAAATTACAGGTAAGAGCAGCATGCCAAAGCCACTTATATGCATAGCATTACGGGCTGGCTTAAAATTAACTTAAGATTAACTAAGCGATGAGGAAATCAGTGATAAGACATTATTGTAAACAGATAACTATAAAGCACAAATGAGTATTACAAAGACAGGTCATATGGTTGCATGCATTGCTGTTCATTCAGTAGAATGGAGTATTCTGTTAGGTAGTGTATTTAAAAAATAACAAAGTTAGATTGGGTCTTAGGTTTAACATTTATGTGATATAATTGTGAGAAACATTTAAGATATACAATTTATAAGGTTCAGTTATTCAGTATTTATTTGGTTTTGGGTGAGTAAGTGATCTTTGAGAAGAGACTTGAATTTATAAACAGGTATGTTTTCTTTAATATTTACAGGTAATGAATTCCAGATTTTAGGGCCTTTTATGTGCATTGAGTTTTTGCATAGTGTGAGATGGACACGAGGAACATCAAAGAGTGATCTGTGCCTTGTGTTATGGCCATGTGTCCTGTTGAGGTTGGTAAGGAGATGTTTGAGGGGAGGGTTACTATCAGAGTTAAGTGTTCTATGTATGTAATAGGTTGCAGTAATAAGTATGGATGTTTTGTTATGGTGAGTAGTTTTAGTGTTTTGAATATTGGTGGAGTGTGCTGCCTGTAGTGGGAATTTGTTATCATTCTGACTGCAGCCTTTTGTTGGTTAATTGGTGGTCTGAGATGGTTAATTGTTGTTGAGCCCATGCATAAATTCCATAGGCGAGATGGGGGTAAATAAGAGAGTGATATAGGGCCAAGAGGGCTGACTGTGGAACATAGTACGTATCTTCGATAGTATGCCTACGGTCTTGGAAATTTTCTTAGAATTTGTTTGTATATGTGTATGAAATTTGAGTCTATTATCAAGGGGATTCCTAAGAATTTTCCCTCTGTTAGCTTTGTGATAGGTTGATCCGTTTATCATTATGTTAAGAAGGACATCTGTAGCTCTGTTACCAAACTGAATGAAGTAGGTTTTGTCAATGTTTAGTGTAAGTTTGTTAGTCCTCATCCAGGTAGATATTTTCTGTAATTCGGTAATTTACAGTATTGGCTAGCGTGACTGGGCTCGGGTGAGAGAAGACGTATGTAGTGTCATCTGCAAATAGTGTGGTTTGAGTAATTGCGAAGCATTTGTAGGTTATTTATGTATAGGAGAAAGAGAAGAGGGCCAAGGACACTTCCCTGTGGGACACCATATGTAATTGGCTGTGCGGAAGAGTTTGCCCCATTTGTGTACACATATTGGCTTCTGTTGCTGAGGTATGACTTGAGGTAGTTGAGGGAGTGCCCTCTTATACCATAGTGTGACAATTTTATGTGGAGCAAGTCATGCAGAAAACAAAGCCTTTTTATTTTGTAACACAGCATGGAGGAAGGAGGGGCAGCTGCAAGCCCCAGGAAGTTACAAAAAATTTTAGCAAATACGATGAACTTGTCCATCATTTGTTTCCATAGGCGCAGAGACCCTTGACCCATGAGTAAAGAGCGCCTCAAAGTTCCTTAAGGAAATAGGCAAAAGAATCATCAGGGTACCTGGAGTTTGCTTGGAGAAGGCTTGGGGGGTCAACGCCCCCGCGGTTCGGTCTGTGACCAGGCCTCGTGGTGGCCGCAAGCAAACTGACGTACCAACCACAGCCCGATTGGTCACGTACTGACTTTAGGTGCCTGTCCAGTACCTTCTTGAAGACAGTCAGGGGTCTATTGGAAATCCCCCTTATGTATGCTGGGAGGCAGTTGAACAGTCTCTTGGGCCCCGGACACTTACTGTGTTGTCTCTCAGTGTACTCGTGGCGCCCCTGCTTTTTCATTGGGGGAATGTTTGCATCTTCTGACGAGTCTTTTGCTTTCACAGGGAGTGATTTTCGTGCGCAAGTTTGGTACTAATCCCTCTAGGATTTTCCAAGTGTATATTGTCATGTATCTCTCTCGCCTGCGCTCCAGGGAATACAGATCAACTAAGTATGTCAGGGTATTTTTTTTTATTATTATTATTATAGCGACTCAGTGCCACAGTTCTGAAGGGTAATGCCTCTTGCAGCCTGGGTATGCGCCCCAGTTTTGAGGAGCTGGATGAAATTTTTATAACACAATTCTTGACAAAACGTAGCAGTGTGTTCTTGTGATATATCCCTGTTGTCTAGTGTATTGTAGATGACATATATGTACCATCAATGTAGGTTTTCAGCTTTGTATACTAAGTTTCCTAATGAAAGGTACCCCGTAGTTCTATTGATAGCGCACTCATCTCACACACTGAGTGTCAGAGGTTCGATCTCCGGTAAGGGTAGAAACATTGGGCATCTTTCTTGAAGACACCTGCTGTCCACGTTCACCTAGCAGCAAGTAGGTACCTGTGTGTTAGCTGACTGGTGTGGGTCGCATCCTGGGGACAAAATCAACCTTAGTTGCCAGAAATGTTCTGCATAACCAAGGGTTTCTATGTAGTATGTCACTAATGTCAACTATGGTCTGTATAAGTTACACCATTGTACCTGTAGAAATCAGGTTATTATTATTAAGACGTCCTTCCGAAGAGAAGACTTATCTAAGAGTACGTTAATTATATGTTGCTGGTACGATGTCTTGTCCTCAGCGGCTGAGTGTTCACTCTATCATTTGTGGATGATATTGTAATAATGTATTTTCCATTTAAACAGTCACAGTCTTCTCCCAACTATATCATTATACTTCAGCCATCATTCATGTAAATGTATATGTGACGTCACGTCACCAAAAGTATACTATGATTGGGTAAACTGTTGAGTTATATGCCAATTTCCATTTTGCTTGACTACGAAATATTTTGAAACAATCAAGTCACCTGCATGACAAGAACATATTTCTTAACACTGTACTTAAAAAATACTAATATACTGAATAAAAAATAAGTTTTTATAGAGGTATTATATACACATAATACAACATTTACACGGGACTCACGGGAGTTTAGGATGTATGTTAATTTTAACCTGGAATAACAGAAATAGGTCAGAAAATGTGACCTATTTCTATTGGGTTCTCACTTGTTTTGCATAGTTTCTCACTATTAATAAAGCGAAAATAAGGTTCAGACACTATCTTGAAATTCAGACTGTCCTCTTAACCACACATCATGGCACTGCTGTTATAAACAGTTAATGTGTAGTTGACGGCGCCTTAATACTTGAAATATATCAGTATTATTGTTAGGTGAGCGTAGTGGCTACCGGGTTGTTGTCTTCTTGTTGTTGTCACATTGTATCTTATATCCATGGTTCTTGTAACCTAACTTAACCTAGCCTAAACTTAACCCAACCTACCTTAACCTAGCCTAACTTAACCCAACCTAACTTAACCTAGCCTAACTTAACCCAACCTATCTTAACTAGCCTAACTTAACCCAACCTAACCTAACTTAATAACCTAACCTAGCCTAACTTAACCCAACCTAACTTAACCAAACCTAACTTAACCAAACCTAACTTAACCTAGCCTAACTTAACCTAGCCTAACAGCCTAGCCTAACTTAGCCTAGCCTAACTTAACCTAGCCTAACTTAACCTAGCCTAATTTAACCTAGCCTAACTTAACCCAACCTAACTTAACACAGCCTAACTTAACCCAACCTAACTTAACCTAGCCTAACTTAACCCAACCTAACTTAACCTAGTCTAACTTATCCTAACCTAACTTAAACCGTATGTGAAGAAGTAACATAGCCACTAGGAGGATGGCTTGTGAAATTGTACCATTTGTTCATTAACTCCCACTTCTTATTGTACATATGATCGTCGTTAACTACACAAGAGATCCACTTACTGTTTTTTATCTAAATCTTAATATAGTGAATGAGAGACTGAGAGGGCAACCCGAGTTAGGAGTGTTCAAAGAAAATCTGCATAGGAGAGTTGTAAAAAGGATCTGTACTTACTTCAGTAATGTTTATAATTTATATAAACGGGACCACTCTGCAAGGACTCTCAGGATAAACTGTCAGATCACCCTAACTTAATAGACTGTCTTGTCTATCAGCAGGCATGCAGAATTAACTTCCAACTTCTCTGTCGCCCCAACACACACTAACCGACCTCCTCGCTGAAGGTCCCACCTAAGATGCACACACTCTGACATTTTAACAGAAAAATACCTTACTGCACTAACTTTTATTTTTAATTTTCGTTATATAGTCTTCCATGCCCACCTTAAAATCTTACCCGTCCCCACACTCCTGCCCCTTCACTCCCACCGTCACACATTAGGTGAGTACACTCCTCCCCCCCTCACTCCCACCTCACCTTTGCACATCTCTCCTGCAGCACTGAATGACCCTATTGGGTTTAGCACTTAATTTGATTAAATCGTCATTTGATGGTCAAACCACTGTTCTTGGGGGTCTATCTTCTCTGCTTATTGCCGATATACTCTCCTGGTCGTCTCTCCCAGGTACCTGTTGGTCCATCTACTTCCTGTGTTGGTCCATCTGCTTCCCGTGTTGGTCCATCTGCTTCCTGTGTTGGTCCATCTGCTTCCTGTGTTGATCCATCTGCTTCCTGTGTTGGTCCATCTGCTTCTGTGTTGATCCATCTGCTTCCTGTGTTTGGTCCATCTGCTTCCTGTGTTGGTCCATCTGCTTCCTGTGTTGATCCATCTGCTTCCTGTGTTGGTCCATCTGCTTCCTGTGTTGGTCTAGCTGCGCCTCATGCTTCATTTAGCTATATTTTCATTTTGGCCATATCTCACCACCACTGTTGATGAACACTGTTTTATCTAATCCAGTTGCTTTGTTGCCGTTTAAACAGGTGTTGGTAATGATCGACCTGTTGTGTCTGTTGCCATTATCGACCGTCTGCTCTGGAAGCCCCTGTTAATTGGACTAATACCTCAGTTTGTGGTAGTTTGCTCTCTCACTGTGATTTTTCGTCTAATACCAGTGTCGCACAAGTTATATTATTTGCTTAAACATGTTAGTTGACGGAATAAATGATGTTGAAGACCTGTGATGTTGAAGTGCTGTGCAACAGGAACTTCTGTGAAATGCCTTTGGAAAATTTCTATTTTCCTTGGAACTGATATTTTAGTGTAGTAAAAACAAGAGAATGATAAGTGAAAGTCTCCACACACAGGCGCAGTGCTTACCAAACCATGGAACGGGTGGCGGTTAAACCCATCTGGTATCTGGAGGGTATTCCGGGGAAACAACGCCCCGCGGCCCGGTCCATGACCAGGCCTCTCGGTGGATCAGGGTTTGATCAACCAGGCTGTTGCTGCTGCCTTCACATAGTCCATCGTATGAACCACAGCCCGCCTTGATCCGGCACTGACTTTAGGTATCTGTCCAGCTCCTTCTTGAAGACAGCCAGGAGCCTTTCATTTCTTGTTCATCTTGCTCCTTGTAAAGACGTTTGGAGATAGTTATGTGGCTACTGAGTGATAGTTGTAAGTCTGCTGCATCAGCTGACAGTCATAGGGAGACCCGTGGCCTTGTAAGCAAAACTGTCTCGTTTTACACGCTGAGGGTCCGTGGTTCGTTTCCGGGAAGGGGTGGAAACACTGGGCATGTTTCCTAACATCTTCCGTCCCTGTTTAACCATCAGTAAAATGGGTACCTGGGTGTTAGTGGACTGGTGTGGGTGGCATCCTGGGACAAAAATTCACCCTAATTTGCGGGAAATGCTCAGCATAACAAGTGACTTTCTATATAGTAGTATGTTACTGATGTCAGCTATGGTCTCTATACCTTGTACATCTACCAGCTGAGGTAAGGCCTCATTATTATCTCTTAATAAAATGCCATGTAAATAAATCCTCTTTGTTATTCAAATCATCCAGAATATGAAAATCAGATCCATCTTGTACCTGGGTACAAGGGAACTTGTAGTCCAACCTGATCTGCCGAAAAAAAGTGGAAGACAGAGGTAAACAGGTGAAACTGGATGATGTCTACGAAATTGTTGACAAATGTTCTATAGAATACTTTGCTTCGAATTTTGTAAGTCAGGGACCAAAACAAGCAATACTTGTGTTACATTTGTGGTAGATCTTGTTATCTTGGTAGAACTTGTTCTCTCAGTGTAACACCAAGCTTGTTAGAACTTGTTCTCTCAGTGTAACACCAAGCTTGCTAGAACTTGTTCTCTCAGTATAACACCAAGCTTGCTAGAACTTGTTCTCTCAGTATAACACCAAGCTTGCTAGAACTTGTTCTCTCAGTGTAACACTAAGCTTGCTAGAACTTGTTCTCTCAGTATAACACCAAGCTTGCTAGAACTTGTTCTCTCAGTATAACACCAAGCTTGCTAGAACTTGTTCTCTCGGTATAACACCAAGCTTGCTAGAACTTGTTCTCTCAGTATAACACTAAGCTTGCTAGAACTTGTTCTCTCAGTGTAACACCAAGCTTGCTAGAACTTGTTCTCTCAGTATAACACCAAGCTTGCTAGAACTTGTTCTCTCAGTATAACACCAAGCTTGCTAGAACTTGTTCTCTCAGTGTAACACCAAGCTTGCTAGAACTTGTTCTCTCAGTATAACACCAAGCTTGTTAGAACTTGTTCTCTCAGTATAACACCAAGCTTGCTAGAACTTGTTCCCTCAGTATAACACCAAGCTTGCTAAACTTGTTCTCTCAGTATAACACCAAGCTTGCTAGAACTTGTTCTCTCAGTGTAACACCAAGCTTGGTAGAACTTGTTCTCTCAGTATAACACCAAGCTTGCTAGAACTTGTTCTCTCAGTATAACACCAAGCTTGCTAGAACTTGTTCTCTCAGTACAACACCAAGCTTGCTAGAACTTGTTCTCTCAGTATAACACCAAGCTTGTTAGAAACTTGTTCTCTCAGTATAACACCAAGCTTGTTAGAACTTGTTCTCTCAGTATAACACCAAGCTTGCTAGAACTTGTTCTCTCAGTGTAACACCAAGCTTGCTAGAACTTGTTCTCTCAGTATAACACCAAGCTTGGCAGAACTTGTTCTCTCAGTATAACACCAAGCTTGGTAGAACTTGTTCTCTCAGTATAACACCAGGCTTGCTAGAACTTGTTCTCTCAGTATAACACCAAGCTTGGTAGAACTTGTTCTCTCAGTTGTAACACCAAGCTTGCTAGAACTTGTTCTCTCAGTATAACACCAAGCTTGCTAGAACTTGTTCTCTCAGTGTAACACCAAGCTTGGTAGAACTTGTTCCCTCAGTATAACACCAAGCTTGCTAGAACTTGTTCCCTCAGTGTAACACCAAGCTTGCTAGAACTTGTTCCCTCAGTATAACACCAAGCTTGCTAGAACTTGTTCTCTCAGTATTAACACCAGCTTGGTAGAACTAGTTCTCTCAGTATAACACCAAGCTTGGTAGAACTTGTTCTCTCAGTATAACACCAAGCTAGCTAGAACTTGTTCCCTCAGTGTAACACCAAGCTTGCTAGAACTTGTTCCCTCAGTATAACACCAAGCTTGCTAGAACTTGTTCCCTCAGTGTAACACCAAGCTTGCTAGAACTTGTTCCCTCAGTATAACACCAAGCTTGGTAGAATTGTTCTCTCAGTATAAACACCAAGCTTGGTAGAACTTGTTCTCTCAGTCACTGAGATCCGGGGTTCGAATCTCCACCGGTACGGCTGAAAAACATTAGGGTCGTGTTTCCATAAGACACCTGCTGTCCCTGTTCACCCGTCAGTTTAAATGGGTACCTGGGTGTTAGTGGACTGGTGTGGGTCGCATCCTGGGATAAAACTGACCTAATTTGGCCGAGAATGCTGAGCATAACAAGCAGCTTTCTATATAGTAGTATGTCACTGATGTCAGGTATGGTCTGTATACCTTGTACATGTACTGGTAGTAAATATATTATCATTATAACAACAACCTAAGTTGAACTTATACTCTGACAACAGTGTATTAACCAACGTCAGGTTGGCCGAGTGGTCTAAGGCGCCAGATTTAAGCTCTGGTACTCGCAAGAGTGCGTGGGTTCGAACCCCACACCTGACACATTAATATCGTGGTTTCTTTTTGTGGCTTAGTGGTGATGCGTACGCATCGAAACCGAAGTGTCCGGGGTCGATCTTGGGACGAGTAGAGCCTTTTATACCCATTATCTTACACCTGTCGTCACCGAGCGCCCATCAGTAAACAGTAACGTATCTTATAGCAGTGTTGGGATCATCCTGGGTAACAGGAAGGAAGGTTTATGGTGGAAATAAGTCAGACTGACTAACTCTGGTTATCCTGGGCACTGTAACACTAGGTAAAAAATGTGAATAAACTTTCTCCTGACAAGAGTTGCACATGCCTGGGTAGGTATGAAGTAACATGATTACATTATCCGAGTTTAATATAGTTTAATATGTTTATTATGCACACTATACCCATCCTGTGGGCGGTAGTCAAAAGATTACAGAGGTACATAATGGGTCCAGGGACTGGACTCCAAAGTTTTGATAGCTGAACAAGTTACAAAGGTAATGAACTCACAATTTACAAAGGTAATGAACTCACAATTTACAAAGGTAATGAACTCACAATTTACAAAGGTAATGAATCCT
>NW_026505124.1:130000-139430 GCF_026875155.1 Cherax quadricarinatus
TCAAGAAACTAGAGAAAGTGCAAAGGTTTGCAACAAGACTAGTCCCAGAGCTACGGGGATTGTCCGACGAATAAAGGTTGAGAGAAATCGGCCTGACGACACCGGAGGACAGGAGGGTCACGGGAGACATGATACCGACATATAAAATACTGCACGGAATAGACAAGTTCAAAGTTTATTCTCTATAAGGATTACAATGCTGAGATTACAGAAATTTGGTTATTGTGAGGTTTACATGTAGTAAAATTGTGATTACAGAGTGTACCACTAGAATGCTTAGCATGGCTAGGCGTTTCGGGCATACTTAGTTTTATTCTTAATTGTAAAATATTACAAATTATGAGGTAAGTTGGTATTATGGCTAAGTGACTAAATACTAGTTTGTAAGTTTAGCAATGTGAATGCTTTTGTTTTGGCACAGTACATAGTTTCAGTGTTGGAGTATCACAGGATTCATTATTTTAAGATTGAGATTAATATTTCTGTTTATGGTCAAATGAGTGAGTGAGTGTAAGTGTGAACCACCAGGTGGTATTCGTGTAGTTAGTTGACGGGGTGTATCAGGGAGATAAGATGTTTTCTAATGGTAGTTTTGAAGGTGATGAATGTGTCTGCAGCTCTAGAGTTCTCAGGTAGGGTGTTCCAGATTTTAGGGCCTTTGACATACATTGAATTTTTGTAAAGGTTTAGTCGGACACGGGGATGTCGTAGAGATGTTTGTGTCTGGTGTTATGCCTGTGAGTTCTGTCACAACTATCAAGAAAGCGTTTTAGGTCAAGGTTGATATTAGAGTTTAAGGCCCTGTAGATGTAGATTGCACAGTAGTAAGTGTGGATGTACTGAACTGGGAGTAAGTTTAGGTCTATGAAGAGTGGGGGGGTGTGTAGCCAGGGATGGGATTTAGTGATTATTCTTACTGCAGCTTTTTGTTGGGTTATTATTGGCTTTAGGTGTGTTTGCTGCAGTTGATCCCCAAGCAAAATAGCATAGGTGAGGTATGGATAAATAAGTGAGTGGTATAGTGTGAGAAGGGCATTTTGCGGCACGTAATATCGTATCTTGGAGAGGATCCCAACCGTTTTGGATACTTTTTTGGTTATATGCTGGATATGGGTGCTGAAATTCAGGTTGTTGTCAAGGTATAAGCCTAGGAATTTTCCCCCATTATTTCTGGTAATTAGAGTGTTGTCAATCTTAATGTTAATTTGTGCATCTCCTGCTCTGCTACCAAACATAATATAGTAGGTTTTGTCAGTGTTAAGCGTAAGTTTATTGGCTGTCATCCAAGTCGATATTTTAATCAGCTCCTCATTCACAATGGTGTTGAGGGTGGCAAGATTAGGGTGAGAGATGACATAAGTCGTGTCATCAGCAAAGAGAATGGGTTTTCAGGTGTTGGGATACGTTTGGAAGGTCATTGATGTATATGAGGAAGAGCAGGGGACCAAGGACACTTCCCTGCGGAACTCCAGTATCAAGTGGCCGTGTTTGCTGATGCTGTGTCTTTAATGGTGACGTACTGATACCTATTAGTAATGTAAGATTTGAAATAAGCAAGCGCATGGCCTCTTATACCGTAATGATCAAGTTTGTGGAGTAGGATGTCGTGGTCTACTGTGTCAAAAGCTTTTCTTAGGTCAATAAAAATTCCTAGTGGATATTCCTTATTTTCCAACGCTGTGTAAAGCAGATCTAGCATTTTTGATTGCATCATTAGTGCTTTTATTTTTCCTGAATCCAAATTGGCAGGGTTGAGTATGTTTTGAGCCGTTATAAATGAATACAGTCTCCTGTGCACGAGTTTCTCAAAGATTTTGGATAGCAATGGTAAGTTAGATATTGGCCTATAGTTGTTTTAAGTCTGTAGGGTCACCACCTTTATGTATTGGTGTAACCCTTGCCATCTTGAGTAGTTTCGGGAAGGTGGCTAGTTTTTTCCTCTAGTGACTTGTTAACAAAGTAATGAAAATTGCCCATGTCGAAAGGACATGGGCCTGCTCGCTTGTTTACAGTAAAGGTGGGACATGAGACATGATTTCCAAGTTATTTTTTAAAGTGACTTTTTATTAGAATCTCAATGGAATTTTTCCGTGGGGCTCAGTTGGTGCAAGAAATAGAAGGAATTTAAGGGGAAATTTTTCCCATCTAGAGTAGTCCCCGGCATGGGCTACTAGGTATGTTGGGATTATTACTGGCGAGATTAGATCCTATGTTTGAGAAGAAGGTCGTTTTATCTTGTTAGTGTTGTCAGTGGGAATGTAGTGGTGTTTCCATTAGGATTTAGGTTTAGGACAATATTCTTGGCTTTTCTCAGTTTGTGGGTCCCTAGAATTTGGAGAGAGGTGTTTTTCCAGGATCTTATTTATATCTATTTCCTCTAAGTTCTGTTGAATCTACTGGAGTAGTATAAGTTGTTTTGGCTTTCTTGTTAGTGGTAGGGTGGTTGGGTGGAAGGAGTACTGATGAATTATGTTTAATGGTGAGTATCTTTGTTGTATTAAGCACCTGGTCTTAATATTGCTTTTTCATAGTTGGTGTGTTTCTTTGTCAATGGATTTCAAAAAAATAAAGGTGGGCTAGGTGTAGGCCATGGGCAACCAAGCCGTTTGTATTTGTGATCTGTTTTGTTTTTATAGGACAAATGTTTGTTTGTATAGTCTAAGTAATTTGATTTAAGAAAAAATGTTCTGTCCAGTCCGTCCAATAACCCATTTTGGCCTTTGGATGAATTCTTGTAGGCCAATTAACTAGCGTCTCTCATCAGGTCAGTCTGTGGAACTTCCTTACTGAGGGCCTCGTCATGGGAGTTGCTAAATGAGGACTTTGTTGTATTCAAGTGGTGGTTAATCAATGGTTGGTCAGGAAGGAAGTAAGGGTAGTGGCCTGTAGTGCTATCTGTGATTAGTCCCTGATTTAAAGGGGGCTAGTATATTGTCCATATGGGTCTATTATGGTTGCATTCTTGTCTCAGTGAGCTGGTTGTTAAGTTATGTGTAAAGGAATTTCTGTATTGCTCTATGTTGATGAAATCATGTTACATGCTGATCACTAGTAGAGCAAGGTTGATGTTGAAGTCTCCACATAAGAAAGGTGGCTTATTCTTTGTCTGTTTGTTTTTAAGTGACTTTAATTTCATGCAACTGAAATTTGGGATGTTTGTTGAGGTAAATCCGTAAATGGCACCGGATTGGTTATAGCGTCTAAAGGTTTTTAACAGGTAAAATTAGCAAAATGTATTCCCAAATTCATCACTAAAAGCAAGTGGTGCTAAACAGTTAAATTGTTTAGAGAAAATAGATTGCAATACCACCCCCAACTGGTTTGGTCTTCAGGTTGTGAATTGCATGTGTATCCTGTGTAGAGGGTAGATATCTATTAGTGTCCTGCTTAAGCCAGTCTCAGTAAGAATAATGCAGGAGAAGATGTCTTTAGTGATTCAAGAGTGCTAGGAGGTGTTCATAAGTGTTTGCTTAAGACCTGATGTTGTAGTTAAGTAAGATAGACCTTTTAGCATTGTTTAGGATAGTGTGGCTTGTGATGCTGTGTAATAAAGCAGTTTTTCCAATAGTTTTGATTGGGTGTCAGATTATGGAGGTTTAGATCTAGATCAAAGTTTCAATCATCTCTAGGTTTAAATTATGGTTATTTATATCCTGAGTATGTGTGATTGAGTTTAGTACTGATATCTGTAGTGGTAGGAAGTTTGGACAAGTATAAGTAGAAGTATTTTGGTCATGTAGGGTATAGTCACTACTACACAAATGAAGTTGATGCGTCTGTATGTGTTTGTGCTTGCGATGAACTAAAGTACAACTGGTATAAACTAGTAATATTAAAAATACAAATAAAATAGAACAAGACTCCACTTATAATTGCATAAGGTCTAATAATGACTTTTGTGGAGTCTTTTTAGAGCTAGAATGACTAAAGTAAAATAGGTTTATATCTAATAATATAAATAATTAACAAATTAAAAATAGCACTAGTCTCTCACTAGTATTTTGCACTTGTCTAATAAAGTGAAATTTGGTATTGGACATAATTGAGTTAGAATGAGCTATGTACAACTGAATTTAATCTAATAATATAAAATACAAATTAAAATGCACCGTCCCTGCTCACTAGTAATTGCACTATGGTCTGAATATAGTGAATTGGTTACTGACTATAATTGGAGCTAGAAAGAGCTTATAGTACAACCTGGAGAGAGTTACCTGGAGAGAGTTTCGGGGGTCAACGCCCCCGCGGCCCAGTCTGTGACCAGGCCTCCTGGTGGATCAGCGCCTGATCAAACCAGGCTGTTGCTGCTGGCTGCACGCAAACCAACGTACGAGCCACAGCCCGGCTGATCAGGAACTGAACTTTAGGTGCTTGTCCAGTGCCAGCTTGAAGACTGCCAGGGGTCTGTTGGTAATCCCCCTTATGTGTGCTGGGAGGCAGTTGAACAGTCTCGGGCCCCTGACACTTATTGTATGAGTCCTCCTTAACGTGCTAGTGACACCCCTGCTTTTCATTGGGGGATGGTGCATCGTCTGCACAAGTCTTTTGTTTCGTAGTGAGTGATTTTCGTGTGCAAGTTCGGTACTAGTCCCTCTAGGATTTTCCAGGTGTATAAATCATGTATCTCTCCCTCCTGCGTTCCAGGGAATACAGGTTTAGAAACCTCAAGCAGCTCCCAGTAATTAGGTTGTTTTATCTCCGTTTATGCGCGCCGTGAAAGTTCTCTGTACATTTTCTAGGTCGGCAATTTTCACCTACCTTGAAAGGTGCTGTTAGAGTGCAGCAATATTCCAGCCTAGATAGAACAAGTGACCTGAAGAGTGTCATCATGGGCTTGGCCTCCTAGTTTTGAAGGTTCTCATTATCCATCCTGTCATTTTTCTAGCAGATGCGATTGATACAATGTTATGGTCCTTGAAGGTGAGATCCTCCGACATAATCACTCCCAGGTCTTTGACGTTGGTGTTTCGCTCTATTTTGTGGCCAGAATTTGTTTTGTACTCTGATGAAGATTTAATTTCCTCATGTTTACCATATCTGAGTAATTGAAATTTATCTCATCGTTGAACTTCATATTGTTTTCTGCAGCCCACTGAAAGATTTGGTTGATGTCCGCCTGGAGCCTTGCAGTGTCTGCAATGGAAGACACTGTCATGCAGATTCGGGTGTCACATGCAACTAGGTTTAGTCTAATAATATAAAAATACAAATTACAAATAGCACCAGTCTCTCACTAGTAATTGCACTATGGTCTAATTAATGAATTTAGGTATTGACTTGTATTGAGCTAGAATGATGCTAGAGTAAAACTGTATTAATCAAAATATAATAAACACAAGACTCTCACTGTAATTGCACTAAGTCTTATATAAGTTGTTTACAAGATAGAGTATAATTTAGAAGTTTTAAATTGACAGGATAAAATACACAATTTAAGGTGCAAAGATTAAAAAAATGATAAAATAAAAATGGCAATGACTTGGTTATAATATGCTAGTAGATGGTAGACAGGATAATATAAAAGTTGTAGTTGAAAATACTATGTTAACAAGTATGGATATAATGGTCTCATAATATCTTCCTCTAAAACAAAGATTTTAGCAAGCAACGACATCCCCCACCCATCTATATTGCAGGGTAAATCATTAGCTACTTTAAAACTTACAGATATCTTGAGTGTAGATTACCCTTTAACAAAGGCCACTAACCACAATACAAAAAATGTAAATTAGTGCTAAATGCTCCAAAGCTGTTTGCTGACTACAACCCAACTATGGTGCTAATGTGAGAATCGTGAGAATGAAGTACTATCCTATGTTAAGGTCCATTAATTGATTTATTGCTGCTCCCATGTTGACATTAGATAGAGAAAGTTCCCTTCCGACCCTTGGAGGTTAATGCAAATGAGCTCTCAGGATTATTCTTGGCTGTCCCAGATCACAAAGAGTTCTTACATGAGGAAGGAGCTTGGTATTTCTATATCAAGTGATAGGATTATTGAGATTACACGTACGGTATTAAATGTTGAGAAACGAAACGCAGACACTGTCACAATGAATCTTACCAAGTATTAGAGGTAAATACACACATCTAAATCAGTCAAAAGTGCATTAACATCAAGTTTTTATAACTTGCTTGAACTGTATCGACTGTAGGCAACACTGAGCATTTCACACCCTCCATGGAAGATTGTTTACATTTAATATCACATACCTGCAAGTCCCTCCAAGATCTCATTGCTTAGTTCCCTTCCTTAAATCTCCTCTTGTTAGTCGCAACTGTTTTAAGAATAAATTTCTCACCAAGGTGGTAGTAATAGTTATCACAAGTTATATACACTGATGGATCTAAACAGAGTCTTCTGGCAGGGCTGCATCTGCTCTTGGTTGCCAACTCTCCTTTAAAAACTGATAATAAATTTGTTGAGTTAGGCATAGAATAACACACTGGCGTCTACACTGCAAATGAATTGTTAGCAAATCTAATGGCGCTAAAGCTAACCTATGACACTGAGCTTGACTCTTCATCATTACTAGATTCTATGTCATCACTGAATGGACTCTTGACTCATATATGAATCAAACAACATGCTCATTGGAGAACCAGGTATTGATACTCAAATTTAGGGACAAAGGAATTAATGTACAATTACCTGGAGAGTTTACCTGGAGAGAATTCGGGGTTCAACGCCCTCGCGGCCCGGTCTGTGACCAGGCCTCTACTGATCACGCCTGATCAACCAGGCTGTTGCTGCTGGCTGGGACGCAAAACCAACGTACGAGCCACAGCCCGCTGATAGGAACTGACTTTAGGTTTGTCCCTACCCCGCTTGAAACTCCAGGGGGCTGTTGGGGAATCCCCCTTATGTTTCGGGAGGCAGTTGAACAGTCCTGGCCCCCGACACTTATTGTATATCTCTTAACGTGCTAGTGACACCCCTGCTTTTATTGGGGTGGTCATCGCTGCCAAATCTTTTTTTTTCGTATGAGTGATTTTCGTGTGCAATTGGTACTATCCCCCCTTTGGATTTCCAGGGGTAAAAACAGTATCTCTCCCCCTGCGTTCCAGGAATACAGGTTTAAAACCCCAAGCGCTCCCCGTAATTTAGGTGTTTTATCTCCTTATCGCGGTGAAAGTTCTCTGTACATTTTTAGGTCGGGGAATTTCACCTGCCTTGAAAGGTGCTGTTAGAGTGCAGCAATATTCCGCCTAGATAAACAATGACCTGAAAGTGCATCATGGGCTTGGCCTCCCTAGTTTTGAAGGGGCCTTTTCCATCCGTCATTTTTTTTAGCAGATGCGATTGATACAATGTTATGGTCCTTGAAGGGAGATCCCCCGACATAATCACTCCCCCGGTCTTTTACGTTGTGTTTTGTCTATTTGTGGCCAGAATTTGTTTTGTACTCTGATAAGATTTAATTTTCCCATGTTTTTCCCTATCAGTAATTGAAATTTCTCATCGTTGAACTTCAATTGTTTTCTGCAGCCCCCCGAAAGATTTGGGTTTATGTCCGCCCGGAGCCTTGCAGTGCTGGGAATGGAAGACACGTCATGCAGATTTGGGGTCATCTCAAAGGGAAAACACGGGGCTGTGGGTGACACCCTTGTCTATGTCGGAATGGGATAGGAACAAAATGGGAGCTGTACTGGGCCTTTTGGAACAGAGCTTTTCACCGTAGCTGCCTCGGACTTTACTCTGTTGACGACTATCTCTTGTTCTGTTAGTGAGAAATTATGACCATCGACCGACTTTTCCTTTATTCCCCTTTTGCACGCATTTTGTGCGCATTACCCATGGTCACACTTTTCGAGTTTTTGCAAAGTCTAATAATATTACAAGTACTGACTGATGGTGTGGCCCAATTAGCTTGGTTACAAGTACTGTGAGTTGTAGTGGCCGGCTTGGCTTGGTTACAAGACTGAGATGTTTTAGTGGGCCCGACTTTGGTTGGTTACAAGTAAATGACGATGTTGTAGTGGCCAGGGTTAGGCTGGTTACAAGTACGACTGATGTTGTAGTGGCCAGGGTTTGGCTTGGTTACAATACTACTGATTTGTAGTGGGCCCGGTTAGGGGTTGGTTACAAGTACTGACGATTTCAGTGGCCAGGTTAGGCTTGGTTACAAGACTGACTGATTTGTAGTGGCCCAAATTAGGCTTTGGGTTTCAAGTACTTTTGGCTTTTTTGGGGGGGCACACAGTAGATCAAACTAAATGTAAATTATGTGATCAGGCAAAATGGGGCATGCTTGAAACTATGTGCTTAAATTTTCCCCTTTTTTGAGGAATACAGAGACAGACAGATAATAACCATGTGACATGTCAAGATATCTTATTTAAAGAAAAAGATACCAGATATACTAAGCAAATTTTCCTAAAATTTTTTGTAAAGATAAGTGAACTAAAGTAGTATAAATCCATGTATTCCTGTTTAACCCCTTTGGGGCCTAGTTCCTGCCTTTTTTGTATCCATATGCTCTGCGTACCGTCCACAGGATGGGATATGGGGTGCACAATAAAATAGCCACTTCGGTGGCAAAAACTAAAAAAAAAAAATTAATCTTTTAGGTGGCTTCGGGTATGTGGAACGCCATAAAAAATCACTAACCGTACAAAGCGATCTTTCATTATAATCGTTAAGTTTATTTTTGATACAGGTACACATAAATTCATTTTACAAATTTTCATACATAGTCTGGGGTGCATATAAATTTCTTTTTAACAAACAAATGATCTTACTGGAGCACTGATCCATTGTCTTTCATTACTCTCACACTCCCCCACTGTAAGTTTCGAAGGTAATGAATCATCTACAATTTTTCATGTATGAGTGTAGATATTCATTTCCTTTGAATTGTTCATCATCAAAACTTTGGGGGAAAAATCCCTGGGCCCACATGTACCCCTGCAAAGTTTTGACTACCACCACAGGAAAAGGGGAGGGGATAAAAAACATATAAACTAACCCTATGTGGGGACCTATCCCGACGGCAAGGTCGCCAACATCCTCCAAATTATCCCCACAGTCGGGACCTTGAGTTTTTAAATTTTTTTTTTTAAATTTAAAGTTTAAACCCCAGCAGTACAAAGCAGCGCACGACAAGCGCAGTGTATTCAGTGGGAAAGTATATTTGAAGAAATTGGGGTGGTGAACATGTGACTCAATTCACGGGTATACATAAAGCTATTTTGTTCTATATGTAATGTTACGTGGAACGCCATATGTACAGAAAACCTCCTCGTAACATAGCATGTTCAGGAAACACGAGTGTGATTAAATTTTGGGGGTTTTCCCCTTTTATGTGGAACGCTCTTATTAGCTGGCAGGGAGTTATACATGAAAACCCACTGTGACCCAATTAATATTTCCACAAAAACTCTTAAATTGTGACAGGGTGTGAACGTGTAATTTCCATTTCCTTTAAAC
>NW_026505125.1:0-17951 GCF_026875155.1 Cherax quadricarinatus
TGGCAAACAAATAAAAAACTTTACTAACATCCATTACTGTCCTGCTTAAAGGATCATGAAGGCATGGAGGGGACAAAATAATGGAGTCAGTGAGCATCACGGCAATCATCAAGGATGGAACATTCACCTCTGCATATAGCCTCACGACATGTGAGGAGCAAAAAGCACCTAGACAGACGTAGTCCCTGATGATGAACGGATCAAGTTTAGAAAGAGTTGCAGGTCGCACAATAGATCTGGTCCCCATAATCTAGTTTTGATAAAATTATGGCTAAATGCAGTCAAAGGAGAGCTCAAACAATCTGCCCCATGAAAGATGAGCAAGAGTTTTAAAGAGGTTCAGCCAGCTATGGCAGTTGCTTTCAGGGAAGTAATAAGAGGTTTCCAGGAAAAGCCAGTGCTCCAACAGATGGCCGAGAAATCTGCCCCATTGGTCAAATTCTCGCCCGTCAGGGATATAGGAGCCATACAATTTACAATGGAATATCAAGACAATTAAATGTCTGGAAAAAGTAGTTTGGCAAGTTTTAGCACCAAAAAAATTTAAAAACCCATGGCAGTACCCCAAATGGGATACATGGTTGATATTCTTCCAGTGAGGCTGCTATTAGGCGGCAGCAGCCAGCACTGACAAAAGCTATAGCAGTCATCAACCCAAAGTGATGACCAAATATTTAGAGGGGGGAGAACAGAGGCCAGATCTTTTATAGCTAGTAGAAAAAATGGCGCAAAGTACACATCCAGGAAAGAAAAATTTATTAACCTTAACACTGAACTTTCAGTTTTTAAGGAAAAGTGGCAGATTGCTCGGAGAACCTAAGAAATGGCTTGGGCCAAGATGTCATACCTCCAGTGTCATATCCCTTTAAAAAAAACAAAAAAGACTAAAATAACCGAGTGGTTACTAGCAAAGGCATTACAAACACAGGAATTAAGGGAGATAAGGCATCAATAGTTGAGCTGCCCTTATTAAAGCCAAACTGACTAGTGGAGAGTGACTTAATACCATACCAAATGACTATTTACTAGACATTCCATTAAACTGAACTGGTAAGAGCAATGGGAAGATAGTGTGAGGCATCATGGCCCAAAAATACCTGGTTTATGAAAAGGCAGAACAATGGCAAAAATTTTCCCGTTGGGGAAGAACCCCTTGCGACCAAACAAGATTAAAATGACGTAAGAGGACCTCTAAGGGCCAAATGATGTAAATGTTGAAGAATGTGAACATGAATGCCAGTAGTTTCCCGCTGCTGGCGATTGGCAAGTGAAGTGTTTACTTCAGTTCTAGAAGCATAAAATGCACACAAAACTCATCTCTGCTAGAAGTGGGAAAGGCAGTAACTCTTCTCGTGCAAAGAAGGAGAGAGAAAAAAAAAAAAATTGAGGGGCATTGATGGAGCCCCCGAGAGATATAGACAAGATTTTCAGTCTGTGGCAACTTCAAGACGCTTGCAAAGCCAACACCGCAACCCAAAGAATGGGAGCTGGGGTTTGGAGAATTTCAGTGGACTCCCGCTTTACGATCAGCTCCCAATGCGACCAATTATGTAAGTGTATTATGTAAGTGCGTTTGTACGTGTAGTTTGGGGTCTGAAATGGACTAATCTAATTCACAATATTCCTATGGGAACAAATTCGTTCAGTACTGGCACCTGAACATACTTCTGGAATGAAATAATATCGTAAACCGGGGGTCCACTGTACTTGCCACTAAATTTTTTTGTACCATTTCCAAGCTGCACTCAGGAAGCCTAAGTAACAGAAAAATCCTGCCAACAAGCACATTTAACTTCATGGATGAGTTGTCAGTGCCCATGGCCCAGTGACTAAAGCTCTCGCTTCACACTGGGGGTCTGGGTTTTTTAACCAGTGGGGGTTTGAAACTTTGGGGGTATGTTTTTTTCCACCAGTTTTCTATTTTTCCCATCAGTAAAATGGGTACCTGGGAGTTAGTCGACTGGTGTAGGTCGATTCTGGGACAAAGACCTAATTTGCCTGAAATGCTCGCCATAACAAGCAGCTTTCTATACAGTAGTATGTGTCAGCTAGGCCTGTATACCTTGTACATATAAAAAATAAATTTATTAACCGCTCTCCCAGCACAAGCAGGGAGACCACCAAAGCATCCATTTCCGAGAGTGCCTACTCGAAGTTTGAGTGATAAGATGAGACGCTTTTAGTTAAAATCACGGGTCAAAAATGGTTGTAACAGTTTATCAGCAGAAGACAAAGGTTTCTTACTAAACACAGCTTGACAAGTTTCAGGTCCCAATTCACCTGTTCAAATTGCCAAAATGGGCTTTGAGGAGAGCGAGAATACGAAAGGGAAGCAAGGATAGTAATATAGCAATCGTGTAAACCTGGGAGCACCAGACCAGGTAAAGTTAAGCACAGCTGAGGAGCAAACAGATAAGTGGAGAGATACTGAATGCAAGGGTCAAAATGGGTGGAAGCACCAGTATTTAAACGAGGGAAAGACGCGAAAAAAGACGAACTGATCGCGAGTTAGTGAGACCCCCCTCCCCCAGAGGAAATGATGAGTATTTAAATCACCTGTTAACAAGAGGTGACAGTAAGGAAGAAACCAGAAGTGCAACATCTAAATGGATTATGCTCGAGGAAAAAGATAAAGAGCAGACTGTATACCAACTTGTTCAAGTAGATGCAGGCATGCAGAGTAATGAAGCAAGTACAAACGAAGATCTGATTGTGGTTCACCATGCATAAAAGTGCACAGTCATTAAAAGTTGCATCAAGAAAAGGATCACTGTCTGATGAATGCAATAAAATATAGCCCAAGACAGGATGGAAAAACAGCAGAGCATGTTTAGGTTCTTGTAAACAGACAAATTAGGTAAAAAACTGGGAGAGCAACACACGAAGCTCCCCCCAAATACCCCAAAGGCCTCAATATTCCACTATAGTCAATTTGTAAAGAGAAGTATACTGGTAACATGAAGCAATGTCTAAGGACTATGTGGGTTAGTAAGTATGTGGAAATAGCAGAAAAATAATAAGCAGCAAGGATTTGAACACTGCAAAATCAGGAGCTGTATAGATGGTTTAAAAAAGGGAGGAGTGAGGGGAAAGTGGACTAGAGTCCATCACTGGTTTTATTTCCTCAAGTATTCGAGATAGCTTCAAGTGTTCAGACAGGAAGTTGCAGGCGTACAACATCAGAGATAAAAGGGGAGGGCGAGTCAAGACAGAGATGATGAAAGTTACCCAAGAAGGATAGGGGAGGGGGGAAAGGGTGAGAAGTTAGAGGTTTAAAATTGGGGAAGAAACTTGGGAGGGGAGAGTAGGAAACTCTGAGGAGTGAGGAAGGGTTTGGGGGAAGCTCCATACCCATTAACAGACAGTAATAGGTGAAGTACTAGGCACAGACTAGAAAGAAAAATATGTTTGGGAAGGATAAATGAAGGAGGGTCAAGGAGATTTGAACTTTTGGGGGTGTTTTAGACTGGAGTAGTGGCAAAAAGGAAGGTGTAGCTGTGGGGGTCTTGTAGATGTAGAAATATAGAGCGAGAAGACGAAGACAAGGACAAGGAGAGTACGAGGCAATGAGTTCAGGGCTGCCAAAGTTAGATGCAGAGGTGACGAAGTCGTGGGCACAGAACATTGGGGAATTGGGTACCATCGAGGTTGGAGGCCTCTTAGTGACTTTGAATAAAATGTGGGAGTCTCCCTTGGAGGGCAGACAAAGTGCCATGGGTAACCAAAACCTCTCTGGACAGCTGATTTCTTGTTCTGTCAAGTAAACTTGGCAATGGTAAAAATAAGCCGAGTGAGCCTTGTTGCAATTAAGACAAGAGGGGGGCAGGCTGCAGGATGTATTGGTTTGGTCAGCAGCACCACAGGGTGTGCATTCTGCAATGGACCCAAAATATTTCACTGGATGGCCCAATACATCAGCAGTTTCTACCGTTGTGGTGTAGGGATAACTCTGATTTTAAACCGTGCCCAGCAATATAAAGAGGACAGAAGTTCTCGGCAGTCAAAAGTTAAGAGCTATGTACATTGCAGGAGAAGCATCTCTGCACATGGGCAGGTAGTACACAAGTGTCCACAGAACTGGGACACTTATGTACTACCTTGAGCCTTGGATTATTATTATAATCAAGGGGGGAAGCGCTAAACCCGGAAGATTATACAGCGCCTGGGGGGGTGGGGGGATGTGGAAGGCATTCAGGCTTAATTCGGGGAACTGGAGCACAGATCCAATTCCCTAAATCAAGAGCCCCTCACCAACATCAAGGAGCCTTCCTTGAGGGGCTTGAGCCTTGGAGCTCAAGTTGCTCCAGAATATTGGCATCCCATGTCCAGAAATCACATTGAACAATGGTACGAGGGAGAACTACAGTACCACTGCAAGAAATGAGAAACTGGTTTTTGAATAATGACAGGAATATAGTCTAAGGAGGTAAGAAGGGAAAGATTGTGAACCTGGCCAGCATGCCATACTGTGATTATGCATGCACCACTCTTAAGAGCATGAAATTATATCTTTACCAACATAGCATAGGAGTGCCTTGCTGATACTATGAACCGACAGTGGGAGATGTCTGAAAAACTTAGTCCATTGTGTACTTCGAGACGTACTGTGTAAGGGGAGTGTCATTCGGGTCTCTTCTAGTAAGTGGGGTAATCGAAGAAGTGTAATCTGTTAATGGTCATTTGGCGTGGGACTGGAGGTGGTCTGTTCCAAGATGGGCAGGCAATCTGAAAAGTCATACTGTAGAGGGAAAAGCCAGAAGCATTGTCAAAGAGGTCATTATTATTATTATTATAATCAAAAAGAAGCGCTAAGCCACAAGGACTATACAGCGCTGCAGGGCAGGAAGGAAGCGAGGGCATCAGGTGGCAAAAGGGAGATGGATGAGCAACAGGTTACGGATAACAGCGGGGCAGTGGATGGTGAAAGGGTAAAGGGCAGCAAGAGACTGAACCAGAAAGGGCTGAGGGGAGTGCGAAAAGTATCATCAGAGTTTGAGGAGTAATCAGTCGTTGTAAGAAGTCAATGAGAGAGTCAGGATTTTAAAGGAGGGTCCATCAGCAAGGATGGGAAAGGTTTAAAGAGAGAGTAGGAGAACTAAGACGTGTTGGAGGTAATTCTGCGTGCTCGTTGTAGAGAGGGCTGTCTCTAACAGAATGTGGGCTAATCGATACTGGAACTTGGACACTGTCACAGAGAGGAAACAGGGTGCCTCTCCATGAGCTACCAATGAGTTAGAAGAGTGGGGCCAATGCAAGGAGGGAGAGAGTGTTCTCCCAACCTCCGGCACTGATGGACAAGAACGTCGGCCAGTAACTTTGCGCGGTTTATAGAATGAAGTTTGTTACCGGAGCAG
This sequence comes from Cherax quadricarinatus, assembly GCF_026875155.1. Classification (NCBI taxonomy): domain Eukaryota; kingdom Metazoa; phylum Arthropoda; class Malacostraca; order Decapoda; family Parastacidae; genus Cherax; species Cherax quadricarinatus. The sequence continues at coordinate 5,355 of NW_026505125.1, forward strand.
AGGTTGGACAAACGTTGTTGCAACGGGTTGCGAAGGTGGGTAGCTATTGCAGCAAAATAGTCCAAGAAATGGAACACTCGATTGGAAATTGGTAGGTCATATACTGCTGACCCGCGCAGCAGTGTCTGCTGTTATTGCCCTGATGTCGACATGACCAGGGACCCAACAAATACAATATCTTTATGCTTGGGTGAGATTACGGCGTAGCCAAATTGGTTTCGGCGAACTAGGGGATGAGATGTATCAAATTTTCGTATAGCTGTAGAGCACTAAGGGAGTCTGAGACTACTACTATTGAGACACAGGCATAGATGCGATACGAATAAGTGCTGCAAAGAAGGGCATACAGTTCAAGCAGTAAAAAATGACTAGCTGAAGATAGTAATATTGCCCTCGTACGACGCTGTCCGGGAAACAACTGCTGCGAATCGAGCCGTCTGAAGACTTAGAGCCATCCTGTGTTACACAGCGGTGGCATGAGATTGAGTGTGGAAGTGATCAAGAAAAGAAGAGCGGGAAAGCACGTAGGCTAGTTGAGCTTTCGAGCAAGGGAGTGAGAAAAACAGACCGAACAGCTGGCAACTTCCAGGGGGGTAGGGAAAAGTGAGATGCTACACATGAACATATAAAGGTGGTAACTGAATGGAAGACAAGAGTGAAAGTAGGCGAACGGAAAAGGGACGGAGCAAACAGGGGCGGCGAACGATTAAGATTGTTCTACTAATTTCGGTGACATTCTATTAAATGGAAGGATTGTGTAGATCGTGAGAGTGTACATAGTAAGTAGGCATGGGCATTCACGGCGATCAGGACAAGGATGGAACATTTGCTTCTGTATAGAGGCTCTCAACAGGGAAGAGCGAAAAGCACCAAGGCACAAACTTAAGCCTTGTTGATGGATAGAGTTAAGGCTAGAGAGAGTAGACAGGAGAGGCCGCGAATATTCTGGTTCACCATAATCGAGTTTCGATAAAACGAGGGCTGATGTAGGCGAAGCAGAGTTCGACGATCAGCTCCCAGCGAAAGATGAGAATGGTTTTAAGAAGGTTTAGCCGGCTGTGACCAAGTTGCTTCAGAGAGGTTTAATGTGAGGTTTCCAGGTTAACCGACGGTCAAAGAGAAGCTAGAAACCTGACTGTATCCGTTCGGGGATACGGGAGGGGAAGAGCCTTAGGAGATACATAGGTTGATCGGAGATAACAGAGCGTCTAGTGAAAGTAATTTGGTGAGTTTTGGTACTGAAAATTAAACCCTATTTGTTGTGGCCCATGTGAAACACGGTCGACCGCATCGGAGAAGAAAATGCAATAAGGTGACAGTCAGCGCCTGCACAAGCAATAGCGGAAGTCATCAACATTGAGTGATGACTCAAATATTGGGATTGGTAGAACAGAGGCCCAAATCATTTATAGCAAGGAGAAAAAGTGTTGTGTTAGAAAACATCCTGAGGGACACTTCTGCTTGGACGAAGTCCGGGGAAAGTACATTATTTTGACTCGAAACCGGAATGATCTGTCAGTTAAAAAGTTCTTAAGGAAAGGATGGTAGATTGCCTCGGGTTGGCTAAGGAATGGGGCCTGGGCCAAATTATTTATACCTCCAAGTTGTGTCATATGCCTTCTCAAGGTCAAAAAATATGGCAATACTGGAGTGATTATTCGCAAAGGCATTTCGAACATACGGATCCACGCGTGTAAGGGGTCTATGTTTAGAACGACCCTTACGAATAGCCATATTGACTAGCGGAGAGACTGTTGTGAGTCTCTATATACCACATTAAACGTCGATTTACGAGGCGTTCCATCACTTTGCAAACTGCCTTGTAAGAGCGATGGGGCGATAAGTGGGAGGCATCATGTCCTGTGTCCCCGGTTTGCGGAAAGAGGAAAGGGAAAGGGGAGGGAACTATGGCAGATTTCCACGTGGGGAAGAACTCCTTGTGCCCTATAAGATTGAAGAGGTGTTAAGAGGACTACAAGGGACTGACGATGTTAAAAGGGTTGTACATACGAATATTGAAATGTCTCAGGGCCCCAGCTGCAGATGATTCGGCAAGTGAGAGCGTTTCTCCAGTTCTTGAAGTGTTAAAAGGCACATCACATTATACTGTTCTTCTCGAGAGAAGAAAAGTCCTAGGGTATATACTTCTCTGGCAGACTTTGTGGAAAGAAACGGGAGGGGCATAGTGGAGCCCTCGGGGAAATTCGGACAGATTGTGTGCAAGTTCCAATGGCAAACGGCGAGAGGGTTTGGCTATTCAACACCAGTGACCCGTAAGAACAGGAGCCGGGTCAGGAGAGTAATTTACCACTCATTTCCTCACTTTTTTTCCAGACTGCACTCATAGGAAAGAAGCAGAGGTGATGGTGGGAAAATAGTCTCGCAACAAGTGCGTTTTGCTTCACGGATGACACGGCGAGCGATCGCACGCTTCGCTTAAAATCAACAAGTCCTCTCAGCGGTTCTATTGTACCGGTACCTTGCCCCATGCAGCAAGTTTCAAACGTACTGCACGAGCCCACAAGCAGGAGGACCTCCAAGGCACGCACTTCTGAGAATGCCTGCCTGGGTTTGGGGTATAGAATGAGAAGCTGCGGTATTAACTGATGTCGAGAAGAGTGTGTAGGAGCTCATCAATGGGAGGATGAAGAAGGATCCTCACTAAAGCAGTGTGGTGTGAGTAAAGATCCCATTTTGCCGATCAAAATTGCAGCGAGGGCTAACGGGAGAAGGTGGTGAAATAGGAAGGAGAAGTAAGACATGATCGGAAAATGATCGTGTCTGTAAGTCTGGTAGAACAGTCCAGTGGTGATGAAGTCTAGTGCAGTGGAACGGAAAAGAGCAGACTGATAGATCGATGCTAGAAGAGAGTATGAGTTACGAGGATCAAAATGGGTGAGGAGTACCCTTATTTAAAACATGGTGGGGGTGAGAGGCAAGATAGCCTTCAATGAATGCCTTCGTGAGTCACCAATGAGACCCCCCCAGAGAAATGGTGGGCATTAAAATCCCAAGTACAGAAGTGGTGGTGGTAAGGATGAAACAAGAAAGGCAAAGTTGGGATAGAAAATGGCTCGAGAAGGAGTGATATATAAAGAACATATTGTAAACCACTTATTCAAGTGGATACGGGCTGCAGTGTAATGCAGCGAGGTATGGACAAATAGTTGACAGTACGGAATATCATTGCGTAGAAGAAGGGCACTTTCATTAAAGGTCCCATCTGAGAAAGGATCCGAAGAATACAATAAATTATAGCCTGAGATAGGTTGGAAAACAGCCGAGTGTAATTTTGGTTCTTGTAAGCAAGCACCAACAGGGGAAAACCTGGAAAGCAACATCTGAAGCTCACCCCGATTACCCCTGAGGCCGCGGATATTCCACTGTAAATAGGCCATGATTGGCGATGAAGAAAATATCAGGAATCTGTAGGTAAAGGCACCTACGGACTAGAGGGGTTAGAAAAGTCAACGTGTGGTGGCATTGGAAGATGTTCAAGTAGCGAAGGAACGGAGCGTTGCGAAGAATGGGGTTGTGAAGATGGAGGAGAGGGAAGAGAAGGAACAGGAAGTGAATCAGTGTCCATTGAAGGTTTAGTCTCTGCAATATATTCTGAAATGGCTTCAAGTGTTTCTGAATTCAAAGATGTATGGGAAACCATATTGGAGATAGGAGGAGGAGGGTGAGTAAAGATTGGGACAGTAATGGACTGTACCAAAGTAGAGGGGAGGGAAAAGTGTAAGGGACTGGAGATGAAGTGTGGGGGGGGACAGAAGAGGAGAAAACCTGGGAGGTGACAGAAGAGGGAGAAACTTGGGAGGGGACGGGGGTGGAAGGCATAGTACGAGGAGGAGGGTGAATCTCCACACTTGTAATAGAGCCAGAGAGAGGGGAAGAACTAGGTACAGAGACTGGAAAGGTAACGTGTGGAGGTGGAAGAAGGGAAGGAAGGGGCAAAGAAGATTTGAGCAATGTGGATTTTTTGGACTTCTGAGTAGAGGGCGATTGGTATTAGGTGTCGTACGAGGTCTTGTCGATACTGGGGCTTGTGAGGAAGGACGCGAAGATGTGAGAACAGACTGAGTTGTAGTCGGGACGTCAGAGCCAAGGACAGCAAAAGGATTAGATGCCGTAATGGCTATGGGAGGGGTAACAACAGAGGAGGCTGCAGAAGATGGGACCCCAGAAGTGGGGGGATGTTTGGAAACACGAGAATAAGAAACCGGGGTAGTCTCCTTGGAGGCGGAGATGAGTAACTGCCATAGCATAAGGGAGACCTTCTGCCTCTTTGAGGCAACGGATTCACGTTCATTTAAGTAGACCTGGCAACGGCGGGAGTACGAAGGGTGAGCTTCATTACAATTAAGGCAAGATGGAGGTTGACTGCAAGATGTATTAGAATGGTTGTCGGCACCACAGACTGGGCATTCGGCCATAGATCGCAATATTTCGCTGGGTGACCAAAACGCCAGCAATTTCTACATTGTTGCGGTGTAGGTATCACCTTTCGAACTTGTAACCGATGTCCCGCGACATATACAGAGGACGGGAGTTCTCGGCTGTCAAAAGTTAAACGAGCCACATTGCAAGGGTAAAGTCTCCGCCCCCGGGCAGGAAGGACATAAGTGTCTACTTTGAGGATTGGGAGATCCTGGAGTTCCAGCTGTTCAAAAATGTCATTGCCACATGACTGGAAATTCTGTTGGACTATGGTATGGGGCAGAATGACAGTACCACTACAAGAATTGAGAGAAAGATGTTTTTCAATAGTGATAGGAGTAGTATCGATATTCGAAAGGAGAGAAAGATCATGAGCTTGGGTAGCATTCTGGACAGTGACGATGCGCATACCGCTCTTGAGAGCGTGAAATGAAATATCTCTGCCAACATGACGCAGGAGCGCTTTGGCAATACTATGGTCAGAAAGGTAGGCAGAAGAAGTTGGTCTTAAAGTAAAGAATTTAGTCCATTGTGTGGTCCGAAACTGAGCGTGGAGAGGGAGTGCTTGACGTGTCGGTCGTTTCCGAGTAGAATGGGAAGGTAACGACGGAGCATCATCAGGAGATTGACGTTGGCGTTTAGGAGTAGGACCGGAGTTGGTCCGGCATGAAATGGGTGGGCGATTCGAAAATTGCCGTACCGTAGAGGGAGAAGCCGGAAGCATAGTCAAAGGAGAGCGGAGTTCAGACAAATCGAAGGAGTCAGTCGAAGCCCCGGTACCTGAAGCGGGTGAGGAAACAGCACCAGCAAGAGGTACAGGGGCATCAGGAGTGTCCGAAGAGTGGTCTAAACACAAGGCAGGGTCAGAATGGGGTGCGGTATCAAGAAGGGGCCCGGGGGTAGTGGTTTCATGGACTAGGGCTGCCATGGTTAAAGGTTACTCCTTTGCTTTTTGTTTTTAAGAAAAAAAAGAAAGAAGAAAAGAAAATAAAAACAAAAAAAAGAATAAAAAAAGGGGGGAGCGGGAGGAATAGTTCCCAGGAGGAATGAAAGGGCCGGAAATCTCCCCTCCGCGCCCAAGAGGACTCGACACCGCTAGTAGCGCAGATGCAGCATGGAACCCGTGCCATACCCTACCCTTCATGCCAGTAAACCAGCAATCCGGGATAGCAACCTCACATCTGCCGAGCTACCTCGGTGGACAAAAGAGGGGCGGCCGGATATCCGCCACAAAGCATACCTCCTTCAGCCACCACCCCCGGAATCCGAAAGGTGGCTTCCAGAGATACACCCGTCGCCCAAAAGACACCCAAAGCTACTCCGGGATACCGGAGAGGGATCGGGACATCCCTAGGCAATCCAGATTCCACGGCAAACTACGCCACCGGCCAAGAAACCTCAACGGAATGGGGTCGACCCCGGTGTCCTTTCCCCTACCTAGGAACTAGCGCGCCTGTGGAGAAATCAGAAGGCTAAAAAGAGGAAGGGCAAAAGGGAGGGGTGAGGAGGAGGAGGAGGAATGGAAAAGGGGAGGATGGGGAGGATGGGATAGGGGAGGGGAGAATGGGGGGTAATTAGGTTCGGTCTGAGGAAGAAGACCGACAGGGCTAATTTTCCCCAGACCAAGAGCCTCTTCACCACGCCAAGGAGCCCCCTTGAAGAGGATAAAAAGAAACAATGCATACTGCAGAGTGCAGGAAGAAGTTCGATGTGGCATCAGAAGCAAAGGGAGGATGTACTCAGTAATTATTGTTACAGGAGGTTGAAGGGAAAAGGGGGAGAAGGAGCCAAGGCTGAGGGAGGCGAAATTCAATAGAGTTTGTGTAAATAAGTCGATTCAAAGCAGAGAGGTCAGAAAAGTCCCACAAAACACAAATAAAAGAGTGGAAGCGTTTAGAAGAGTTTTCCCAAAGGGGGGGAGTCAAAATATTAGTGGCTATCGCATTATGGGTTTTTTTAAAAAAAAAAAAATTTTATTGGAATAAAAAGAAAATTGAAAAAATTTTAAAAAAAACAAAAAAAAAATCCAAAAAAAAAAAAATAAAAACCTTTCCCCCAAAACCAAAGGTCAAAGGGGGAGCCCTTTCAAAAAAAGGGGGGGGAAAGGGCCCCAAAAAACCCCCCTTTTTAAAAACCCCCCCAAAAAACCCCCCGGGCCCCCCCCCAAAAAAAAAGGGGGGCCCCCCCAAAAAAACCCCCCCCCCCCCCCAAAAAAAGGGGCCCCCCCCAAAAAACCCCGGGAAAAAAACCCCCTTTCCCCCCGGGGGGGGGGGGGAAAAATTTAAAATTAAAAAAAAAAAAAGGGGGAAAAAAAGGGGGGGGAAAAAAAAAGGGGGGGTTTTTTGGGGGGGGGGGGAAGGGGGGGGGAAAAAAAAAGAAGGGGGGAAAAAAAAAAAAAAAAAGGGGGGGAAAAGGGGGGGAAAAAAAAAGGGGGGGAAAATTGGGGGGAAAAAGGGGAAAAATTTTCCCCCTTTTTGGGGGAAACCCCCGGGGGGGAAAAAAAAAAAAAAATTTTTTTTTAAAAAAAAAAAAGGGAAAGGGGGGAAAAAAAAGGGGGGGGGGGGAAAAAGGGGGTTTAAAGGGGAAAAAATTTTTTTTTTTTTTTTAATTTTAAAAGGGGGGGGGAAAAAAAAAAAAATTTTTTTTCGTTTAAAAAAAAGGGTTTTAAAATTCCCTTTTAAAAAAAAAAAAATTTAGGAAAAAAAATTTAAAATTTTTTTAAGGGGGAAATCCCAAAAAGGGGGGTTTTTTTTTTCCCCCGGGGGGGCCCTTTTATAAAAAAAAGGGGGGGAATTTCCCCCAAGGGAAATGGGGCCCAAAAAGGGGGGGAAAAAAAAAAAAAAAATTTTTTTTTTTTTTAAAAAAAAAAATTTTCCCCCCTTTTTCCCCCAAAAAAATTTTTTGGAAAAAAAAAAAATTTTTAAAAAAAAAAGGGGGGCCCAAAAAAACCCCCAGGGGGGGAAAAAAAAGGGGGGGAAAAAAAAAAAAAAAGGGGGGGATAAAGGGTTTTTTGGGGGGAAAAAAAAAGGGGGGAAATTTTTAAAAAATTTTTTTGGGGCCCCCCCAAGGGGGAAAAAAAAAGGGGGGGGAAAAAAAAAAACCCTAAGGGAAAAAAAGGAAAAAAAATTTTAAAAAAAATTTCCCTATTTTTTTTTAGTTGGGAAAATTTTTTGGTCAGCCCAAAAAACCCTTTTACATGCTCAAATTTTGACTACCGCTACAGGATGGGTTTGGGGTACAAAGATAAACTATAAAATATAAACCTTGATTAATAAATTTCAGCAAGTTCGAGTGGTGGTGGAAGAGAGGAAGAAATTTTTTCTATATTTAGGTAAGAATAGGCCGGGATTAGGCAAAGGTGGTTCTTATTTCACCAAGAAAACTTTAGTATTGTTTCAAGAGGTTCCCCAAATTTGACAACCAGTTAAGGGTGTCTCGGGGGCCCCATTTAAAAAAAACTACCTTATAGAGTTAGGTTTGGGGGCCCCAAAAAAGCAAGTGAGGGTAGCTGAAAGGGGCTAATATTTTTTTTTTTTAACGGGCCCGATTCCCCCCAAAGGCAGGGGGGCCCCGAAAAAAAAAAATTTTTCACTTTTTTTAAATAACAAAAAAAACGCTAAGCCAAAAGGGGCTATACAGCGCCGCGGGGCAGGAAGGAAGTGGGGCTCAGGTGGCAAAGGGGGATGGATAGAAACAGGTTAGGAAAACCCGGGGGGGCATGGAGGGTGAAAGGGAAAAGGGGCAGAAGAGAGAGCCAAAAAGGGGGGCTGGGGGGGAGTGCGAAAAGTATCATCAGAGTTTGTGGAGTAAACGGTCGTTGTCAAAAAGTCAATGAGAAGTCAGGATTAAAGGGGGCCCATACAAGAAGGGGAAGGAAAAGAAGGAAGGTAAACGAAGACGACGTGGAGGTAAAATTTGCGGCTGTTGATAGAGGGGGCATCTAACAAAATGTGCAAATCGATCTGGAAACTTGACATGCTCACAAGAGGAACAGGGTGCCTCTCCATGAGATCCCCATGGTAAGACGAGTGGGCCAATGCGAAGGCGGGAGAGAGTGGGCTCCCAACTTCGGCCCCATGACAAGAGAGGCCATAACCCATGCTGGTTTTTAGAATGAAGTTGTTACCCAGCAGAGTTGACCAACGTTGTGCAACGGGTGCGAAGGTGGGTAGCTATGCAGCAAAAAAGTCCCGAAATGGAACACCTGATAGGAAATTTGGGAGGTCATATACTGCTGACCGCGCAGCAGTGTCTGCCCGTTCATTTCCCTGTACGTCGCATGACCCGGGACCCCCCAAAAAAAACAATATCTTTAGTTTTAGAGATACGGCGTAGCCAAAGTTGGGATAGGAGAACTAGGGGATGAGAGTATAAAAATTTTGTATAGCCTTTAGACACAAAAAAAAGGGGGTCTGAACTACTACAAAAGATGACACAGGCATGATAAAAACGAATAAGTGCTGCAAAAAGGGAACAGTTCAGCAGTAAAAATGCTAGTGAAAATAGAAATGCCCTCGTACGGCTGCCCGGAAACACTGCTGCGAATCCGACCCCGTTGAAGACTTAGAGCATCGTGTACACAGGGGGGCTGAGAAGGGGAAAAGGGAAGTGATCAAGAAAAGAGAGGGGAACCCCCGTAGGCGTTGAGCTTTCGAGAAAGGGGGAGTGAGAAAGAAAGACCCGAACAGCGGGAATTCCCAGGGGGGGCGGGGAAAAAAGTGAGATGCTACATGAACATATAAAGGTGGAAACTGGGGAAAAGACAAAGTGAATGTAGGCGAAGAGAAAAGGGACGAGCAAACAGGGGCGGCGACAATAAAGGGAATGTCTAAATATCAGTGACCTTTTCAAATAAAGGGAAGGATTGTGTTAAATCGGAAGCTACATAGAACGAAGGAATGGGGCTCACGGCGATCAGAAGGATGGAAATTTGCTTTGAAAAGGGGCTCTCAACGGGGGGAAAAGGGGGGAAAAAAGCACCAAGGCAAAAACGTAACCCTTTGGGATGGATAGAGTTAAGGTAGAGGGGAGTGCGGAGAGGCCGGAATAAATTGGTCACCATAATCGGTTTCGATAAAACGGGGGCTAATTGGGCGAAGCAGAGTTCGACGATCGCCCCCCAGGAAAGGAGAAAGGGTTTTAGAAGGTTTTACCCGGCGGTGAAAATTTGCCTTAAAAGAGGAAAAGTGAGGTTTCCGGTTAAACGACGGTCAAGAGAAGGCCTAGAAACCCCACTGATCACGTTTGGGGGTACGGGGGCCCTAGGATACAAAGGAGATCGGAAAAACAAGCGTCAGTGAAAATAATTTGGGGGGGGGGGGGGTTTTGGTACTTGAAAAATTTAAACCCAGGTGGGGCCCCAAATGGAACACGGTCGCCCAAGCTGGAGAGAAACTGCAAAAGGTGGAAAAGTCAGCGCCTGCACAAGCAATAGCAAGTCTCAACATAGAGGATGCCAAATATTGGGTGGAAGAACAGAGGCCAAATCTTTATAGAAGGGGGAAAAAGTGTTGTGTAGAAACACCTCCTGAGGGACACCTTCAGTTTTGGCGAAGCCCGGGGAAAGAACATTATTGTGACCAAACACGGAAGGGTCTGTCAGTAAAAATTCTAAGGAAGGAGTAGTTGCCTCGGGGGCTAAGGAATGGCCTGGGCCAAAATATTATACCTCCAAGTTGTTCATATGCCTTCTCAAGGTCAAAAAATATGGCAATAAACTGATGATTATTCGAAAAGGCATTACGAAATACGTATCCAAGCGTGAGAAGGGGTTATGGTGAACGACCCTTACAAAACCCATATTGACTAGGGAAAAAGAGGATTGTTGGGTCTAAATACCACATTAAACGTCATTTACAGGCTCTCATCTTTGCAAATGCACTTGTAAGAGCGATGGGGCGATAGTGGGAGGCAACATGTCCTGTAGTACCCGGTTTGCGGAAAGGGAGATTATTATTATAATCAAGGGGGAAGGGCTAAACCCGGAGGATTATACAGCGCCTTGGGGGGGGATGTGGAAGGCATTCAGGCTTAATTCGGGGAACTGGAGCACAGACCCAAAAATTCCCCTAAAAAGAGCCCCTCACCAACTAAAGGGAAACCCTTCCTTGAGGGGCGGAAAGGGAGAACAATGGCAGATTTCCACAGCTGGGGAAGAACTCCTTGTGCCCAAATAAGATTGAAGAGGTGTAAGAGGACTACAAGGGCTGACCGATGTAAATGTTGTAAAATACGAATATGAATGTCATCAGGCCCAGCTGCCGATGATCGGCAGGGTGAGAGCGTTGCCCCCAGTTCTTGAAGTGTAAAAGGCACATTATATGTTCTTCTCCGAGAGAAGAAAAGTCCAAGGGTACTAACTCTCTGGCAGACTTTGAGGAAAGAAACGAGGGGATAGATGGAGCCTCGGGAAATCGGACCAGATGTGTGCCAAGTTCAATGGCAACGTCGAGAGGGTTTGCTATATCAACACCAGTGACCGTAGAACAGGACCCGGGTCAGGAGAGTATTTACCACTCAATTTTCCCTCCTTTTTTTCCAGACTGCACTCATAGAAGAAGCAGAGGTGAGGGGTGGAAACATAGTCTCGCCAACAAGTGCGTTTAGCTTCACGGATGACACGGCGAGCGATCGCACGCTTCTCTTAAAATCAACAAGTCTCTCAGCGGTTCTATTGTCCCGGTACTCCCCCATGCAGCACGTTTCAAACGTACTGCACGAGCACAAGCAGGAGACCCCCAAGGCACGCACTTCTGGAATCCCTCCCTGAGGTTTGGGGTTTATAGAATGAGAAGCTGCGGTATAAACTGATGTCGAGAAGATGTGTAGGAGCTCATCAATGGAGGATGAAAAAGGGAACCTCACTAAAAGCAGTGAGGTGTGAGAAAAGATCCCAATTTGCCGATCAAATTGCCAGCGAGGGGTTACGGGAAGGTGGTGAATAGGAAGGAGAAGTAAGAATGATCGGAAAATGATCGCTGTCATGAAAGTCTGGTAGAACAGACCAGGTGAAGTCTAGTGCAGTGGAGGAAGAGCAGACTGATAGATCGATGCAAGAGAGAGTATGAGTACGAGGATCAAAATGGGTGGGAGTACCCGTATTTAAAACATGGAGGGGGTGAGAGGCAAGAAAAGCCTCCAACTGAATGCCACGTGAGTCACAATGAGACCCCCCCCCGAGGAAATGGTGGGCATTTAAAATCACCAAGTAACAGAAGTGGTGGTGGTAAGGAGAAACAAGAAAAGGGAAAGTCTGGGGTAGAAAATGCTCGAGAAGGAGAGAGATATAAAGAACATATTGTAAACCACTTATTCAAGGGATACGGGCTGCAGTGTAATGCAGGGGAGGTTATGGACAAATAATTGACAGTACGGAATATCATTGCGTAGAAGAAGGGCACTTTCATTAAAGGTCCCATCTGAGAAAGGATCCGAAGAATACAATAAATTATAGCCTGAGATAGGTTGGAAAACAGCCCAGTGTAATTTTGGTTCTTGTAAGCAAGCACCAACAGGGGAAAACCTGGAAAGCAAATCTGAAGCTCACCCCCATTACCCCCGAGGCCCCGGATATTCCACTGTAAATAGGCCATGATTGGCGATGAAGAAAATATCAGGAATCTGTAGGTAAAAGGGACCCCCGGACTAGAGGGGTTAGAAAAGTCAACGTGTGGTGGCATTGGAAGATTTCAAGTAGCGAAGGAACGGAGCGTTGCGAAGAATGGGGTTGTGAAGATGGAGGAGAGGGAAGAGGAAGGAACAGGAAGTGAATCAGTGTCCATTGAAGGTTTAGTCTCTGCAATATATTCTGAAATGGCTTCAAGTGTTTCTGAATTCAAAGATGTATGGGAAACCATTATTGGAGATAGGAGGAGGAGGGTGGAGTAAAGATTGGGACAGTAATGGACTGTACCAAAGTAGAGGGGGAGGGAAAAGTGTAAGGGACTGGGGATGAAGTGTGGGGGGGGACAGAAGAGGTAGAAACCTGGGAGGTGACAGAAGAGGGGAGAAACTTGGGAGGGGGGCGGGGGTGGAAGGCAATAGTACGAGGAGGAGGGTGAATCTCCACACTTGTAATAGAGCCAGAGAGGGGGGGAAGAACTGGTACAGGTGGAAGGTAAGTGTGGGGGGAAAAAGGGAAAGGAAGGGGAAAAAGAG
>NW_026505126.1:0-16716 GCF_026875155.1 Cherax quadricarinatus
TTTTTTAACCCTATTATAATGGCAGCACACTTGTTAACATCGAATCTCTGATTTTTTTTTGTGCAGCATCAGCTGCTTCCACAGGAACATTGGTAAGTTTCTATCTTGACCTTCCCTCTGTTGGAGAATAAGGTTCTTCTTAAATACCAATAGATACCCACCGTTTTCTTTTATCCTGAGCCAACTATATCAACTGTGTTATTAGCCCCTGGCTGTCTTCAAGACCCCCTGGCTGTCTTCAAGACCCCTGGCTGTCTTCAAGACCCCTGGCTGTCTTCAATTCCCCTGGTTGTCTTCTAAGACCCTGGCTGTCTTCAAGACCCCTGGCTGTCTTGAAGACCCCTGGCTGTCTTCAAGTCCCCTGGTTGTCTTCAAGACCCCTGGCTGTCTTCAAGACCCCCTGGCTGTCTTCAAGACCCCTGGCTGTCTTCAAGACCCCTGGCTGTCTTCAAGTCCCCTGGTTGTCTTCAAGACCCCTGGCTGTCTTCAAGACCCCTGGCTGTCTTCAAGACCCCCTGGCTGTCTTCAAGACTCCTGGCTGTCTTCAAGGCCCTTGTCTCTCTTCAAGACCCCTGGCTGCCTTCAAGATCCCTTGCTGCCTTTTAGATCCCTGGCTGCCTTCAAGACCCCTGGCTATCTTCAATTCCCTTGTCTCTCTTCAAGACCCCTGGCTGTCTTCAAGACCCCTGGCTGTCTTGAAGACCCCTGGCTGTCTTCAAGTCCCCTGGTTGTCTTCAAGACCCCTGGCTGTCTTCAAGACCCCCTGGCTGTCTTCAAGACCCCTGGCTGTCTTCAAGACCCCTGGCTGTCTTCAAGACCCCTGGCTGTCTTCAAGACCCCTGGCTGTCTTCAAGACCCCCTGGCTGTCTTCAAGACCCCTGGCTGTCTTCAAGGCCCTTGTCTCTCTTCAAGACCCCTGGCTGCCTTCAAGATCCTGCTTGATCAGACCCTGATCCACCATGAAACCTGGTCTTAGATCGAGCCGCGGGGGCGTTGACCCCCAAAACCGTCTCCAGGTACACTGTTATGAGTAAGTTTTACATTATTCTCCGAATTTTCTTATTGTTCTTTATAAACTTCGAAATTGAGTTCTTGATCCCTTACGTTGTTTCTTCCATCGTTCTCGTGATTATCTTCTCTCATGCTCCGCTAACAAGAGCATAAGAAGGAACACTGCAACAGGCTTACTGGCCTATGCGACCCAGGTCCAAGTCTCCCACCGGCTTAAACCAACGTCTTGACCTAGTCAGGTGAGTCACATTCACTTAAGTAAGGAGCACGGCATCTTACCTGGTAGCACAAGCTAGTCAGGTCCAACTCACGTCCACCCTCACCCACTCGTCTATTTATCCAACCTATCTATGACGGTACTCGGGAGTTTGTTCCACTCATCCACAACCAAACCAGTGTTTTCCTATATCCTTCATGACCCTGAATTTTTCCAGTTTAAAACCATTACTGCGAGTCCTGTCTATGCTAGATATTTTTAGCACGCTATTTACATTCCCTTCATTAATTCCTGTTTTCCATTTATACACCTGAATCATATCTCCCCCTAATTCTACGCCTTTCGAGAGAGTGCAGATTCAGGGCCTCAGTCTATCCTCATAGGGAAGATTCTGATACATGGGATCAACTTTGTTATCCTCGTTTATTCCTCATGGTTTGGTTTATATCTGACACATTTCAAGAATGATAAGAACAGAATAACAATTACCTAAAATAAGTATTTTACTAATAATATTCAAATTATTATTTTGTTGGTTGATTGGTTGTTATTATTGCTGTTGTTTTGGTAGTTGCAAAACCTTTCAAATCATTTTGGCCACTCATTTTTCCCATAGATATTGATATACCCTTGAAAATAATTGACTCCCCTCAAAAGCTTAAAACACAGATGTAAATCCGGCTTTGAAGTGATACCCAGGGGACCCTGGCTCGTCGTGTTGCAAGTGTGTAGGTGCTAGGTTACTATTTAGTGGCTTCCGGGTTGAACCTGGTTTAAGTAGGTGTATTTAGCACCATAAGGAAGATAGCATGCGCCCCTCTTTGACCACAAATGCAGGGGCTTGAGCTAGAGTTTCGCCACAGTCACGCTACTGTGGGATTCGTTTGTGAAAATCTGCATTTATGGTCACATGTGGTTGCCCATTTTAACCTCTCTATGGGGTTTTAGAAATATACCTAGTTGGATGAATTTTATTAGAGCCAGTTAGCCAAGTAGCTAACTCACTGGCCTATGGTTTTATTACTCAATTGCTATGGGTTTAAACTCATCCCGATCCGTGATTGTTTTCAGCTGTGTTATTACGATATCGTGAGCCATGATATTATGGGTATAATTGCCGTTATGATACCTGCTGCAGAACCAACAACAGTGTTTAAAAAACAGTCCGCCTCACTTTAAGACTGAAGAAGCTGAGAAACTGACCTGTCAAAATTTACAAGCCACAAGCTACTGGGAAGCGGTTCTTAGAATGCTTATCCACCGAAGATGGATGGATGTCCTATGGAATATTTCACGTCTTCTAAGGACATCAGTCTCTGGTTGGTACTTCATGAAAGCGAGTATCCTGGGAGAGTAACAGTTGTATCATCCTTCTACTGACTGATATTGTTCCCACAACTGAAACTTGCATCTTATTAACTATATTTTGATGTTGACCATGCTGACAGATATGACCAGATTCCTGATTTTCATATCTGATTAGCTGTTTTCTCTTAAAGCTCTTAGAATTATTAATAATAAACCACACTTCAGCTGTCTGAAGAAAGCTATACTTAAGCTTGGAGGGTCAGCATATGATGTGCTTTCTAGGATACATTAGATTTGTAATGACTGGCACGGAGATGGGTGAAAATCTATAAGTAATATACGCTGGGAATAATGTGAAGCATATTCTATCAGGAAAAAAACGATTCCGAGAGCATTGACGGTCATCTGTGTCATGTATTCTGTGCTTAGCCCAGTTCTAACATTATGATCACAGTGGAGGGAACTAGCGACGATTTCAATGAAATTTGCTTATTGTTCGATGACTTACTGACTGGAGGAAATTGCCCCATGAATTATGTGTTAGCTAAACAATCTCACAGATTAATTTAACAACGATAAAGCCCGCAGGTTTAAGATCTAAAAAACGCAGACGGTGGAGTTTCCAAGAATGAAACGGGAGACGCAAGTTGCACCTGAAAACACTTCCTTTTTGCGCCACTGGTTAAAACGTATACCACATCTACACGACAATACTTACGATAAAGAGAAAACTCGAGATACTGTTTTTTAAAGTTACATTTCATCAAGGACTACATTTACCGGGGAAGTGTAAGTTTGTGGGGAACTTGTCGAAGACCTAATAAACAGATTCTGAAAAAAGTATCGGGGACATGGGGGGGACACGTGGTGGGGGGACACAGGGTGGGGGGGACAAAATGGTGGGGACACATGGGGGGGGCACAGGGGGGGGGACACATGGGGGGGGGAAAACATGGGGGGACCATTGGGGGACACATGGGGGGGGACACATGGGGGGGGAACCTGGTGGGGGACACATGTGGGGGGGACACGGGTGGGACACAGGGTGGGGGACACTGTGGGGGACACATGGTGGGAACATGGTGGGGGGGACAAGGTGGGGGACACATGGTGGGGACACATGGTGGGGACAAGGGGGGGACATAGGGTGGGGACCATGGTGGGGGACACATGTGGGGGACACAGGGGGGGACACATGGTGGGGCACATGGTGGGGCACAGGGCGGGGGACACATGGGGGGGACACAGGGTTGGGGGACACAGGGTGGGGGGACCATGGGGGGGGACATTTTGGGGGGGGGGACAAAAATGGGGGGGAACATTGGGGACACATGGGGGGGGACATTTGAACATAACTTCTGTTAAAAGTCATTTTAATCTGCCAAATAAAAAAGTGGGGATTTTACAGGGTTTTACACAAGGAGTGACCAACATGTGACCACCACAAAACGACATTATTCGGTCGCTGCGAGACCCAGAAGGTACCCCGGGTATTCCAGATCCCAATCCCGGGAAGGTATCCCGGTATTCCCATAAACCCAATCCGGGAAGGTATCCGTATTTCCATGATCCCAATCCAGGAAAGGGGTACCCCCCGGTTTTCCTGATAAAAAACCGAGGAAGGTATCCCGGGTATTCCTGATCCCCAATCCGAGAAGTACCCGGTTTTCCAATCCAAATCCAGGAAAGGTATCCCGTACCCCGATCCCAAATCCGGGGAAGGTATCCCGGTTCCATGATCTCAGCCGGAAGGTACCCCCGGTATTCCATGATCCCATCCGGGGAAGTACCCCCGGTATTCCAGATCCCAGCCGAGAAGGAATCCCGTATTCCATGACCCCAATCGGGGAAAGGGTATCCCGTATTCCTCACCCAGTCCGAGGAAGGTACCCCCGGTATTCCATACCCAATCCGGGGGAAGGAACCCGGTATTCCGATCCCCAATCCGGAAGGTATCCCGATTTTTCCATGATTTTCAGTCCGGGGAAAAGGTATCCCGGTTTATTCCATGATCCCACCGGGGAAAGGGTTCCCCGGGTATTCCATATCCCAGTCCGAGGAAGGTATCCCGGTTTCCATGATCCCAATCCGAGGAAGTATCCCGGATTCCATCACCCAGTCCGGAAGGGTATCCCGGAATTCCATGATCCCAATCCGAGAAGGGTTTCCCCGTTTTTCCCATGACCCCCAATCCGGGGAAAGGGTTTCCCCGGGTATTCCATATCCCAATCCGAGAAGGTATCCCGGTTTTCATGATCCCAATCCAAAAGGGTATCCCGGTATTCCATACCCAATCCGGGAAGGTACCCCGTACCCAAATGATCCCAGCCCGGGGAAGGTATCCCGTATTCCAGTCCCAATCCGGGGAAGGACCCGTATTCCAATCCCAATCCGGGGAAAGGTACCCGAATTCCTCCCCCCAATCCGAGAAGGTATCCGGGTTTTCCATGTCCCAACCCGAGGAAGGTACCCGGGTTTTTTTTCCTACCCAAAACCGAGAAGGTATCCCGGAATTCCATGACCCCAAATCCGAGGAAGGTATCCCGGTATTCCATGATCCCAATCCGGGGAAGGAATCCCGGGGTTTTTCCATGATCCCAATCCGAAAAGGGTACCCGGTATTCCATGATCCCAACCGGGGAAGTACCCCGGGGTATTCCAAGACCCCAATCCGGGGGGAAGGTATCCCGTATTCCAGATCCCAGTCCGGGGAAAGGGTATTCCCCGGTATTCCATGATCCAATCCGAGGAAGGATCCCGGGTATTCCATGACCCCAACCGGGGAAAGGGGGAATCCCGGGTATTCCAGACCCCCAATCCGGGAAAGGGTATCCCGGATTCCATGACCCAATCCGGGGAAGGATCCCTATTCCATATCCCAATCCGGGGAAGGTACCCGATTCCATGACCCCCAACCCGGGGAAGGTAACCCGAATTCCAATCCCAGTCCCTTGTACCTCAATCAAGCGACGGGAATATTGAAAAAGGGCGGCTAACACTATACTGATCCCAGTCCCTTGCCCCCAAATGCAACGACTGGAATAGTGCGGAGTGCGGCAATAACACTATCATGATCCCAGCCCCCTTTAACCTCAATGCAAGCGACGGAATAGTGCAGATTTGCGGCATAAGACTAAACAAATCCATATTAGTGCTGAATATTACCAGGGAATCGCTACAATCATTCGTAGTCATCAAGGGAAAACTAACATCCAAATTCCTTTCAAAAAAAAAAAAAAATTTTAGGACATACACGATCCAACCCAAACTCAAACTCATAAAACCAAAATCACAATAAGACTAAGACTCACGGAGTCACGCCCAAAAATTTTAAACAAGAAAAAACATGAAGCAAATCAGATGTGACATCACAAACCCATAGAATAAAAAAACATTTTAATTTGATCTAATTTTCCCAAAAAAATGTGGGATGGAACACGCAAACTAAAGATAATCCAAACGTATACGGGAAATTTAAATTTGATCGTTTTTTCGACCCCTTTGTGGGGTCTTTTTTGCATGATTTGACCCAGGGGAAGTCAAAATATACACAGAAATTAATCTCTTGAGTTTCAGTCTGCAAAAATCAAAATTTTTGCTCTACGATTATTTGTAAAAAAAAAATATTTTTGCATTACAAACATCAAGTATTTGAGAATGTTTTCCAGAGTAGAAATGGTTGTACTCACCTGGTTGTACCACCGGTTGTACTTGCCTGGGTTTACTTACCCGTTGTACTTTCCTGGTTTTACCACCTGGGGTTTACTCACCTGGTTGACTCCCTGGTTGTACTTGCCCGGGTTGACTTTCCTGGTGTACCACCTGGTTTTTACTTCCTGGTTTTTACTTACCTGGTTTTTACTCACCTGGTTGACTTGCCCTGGGTTTTACTACTGGTTATACTCGCCTGGTTTACTCCCTGGTTGTACCACCTGGTTTTATTCACCTGGTTTTACTCACCTGGTTTTACTCACCTTGTTGACTTTTCCTGGTTGTACTTACCTGGTTGACCACCTGGTTTTAAACCCCCTGGGTTTTTCTTGCCTGGTTGACTTTCCTGGTTGACTTACCTGGTTGTATCACCTGGTTGTACTCACCCGGGTTTACTCACCTGGTTGTACTTCCCGGTTTTTACTTACCTGGTTTGTACTCACCTGGTTTTTACTCACCTGGTTGTATCACCTGGTTTTTACTTGCCTGGGTTTACTTACCTGGTTTACTCACCTGGTTGTACTTGCCGGGTTTTACTTTCCTGGTTTACTCACCTGGGTACTTTTCCTGGGGTTTACTTTTCCTGGGTTTTACATACTGGGTTTTACTCGCCTGGGTTGGACTCACCTGGGTTTTACTCACCTGGTTGTACCACCTGGTTGATTCCCCGGTTGTACTACCTGGTTGTACCACCTTGTTGTACTCACCTGGGGGTACTTACCGGGGGTACTTTCCTGGTGTGCTCACCCTGGTTGTACTCACCGGTTTTACTCACCGGTTTATTCACCTGGGTTTTACTCACCCGTTTTACTCAAAACCCGGTTTACTCGCCTGGTTTACTTGCCTGGTTGACTCACCTGGTTGAAATCGCCTGTTGTAAATTGCCGGTTGTACTCACCTGGTTGTAAAAATTACCGGTTGTACCACCTGGTTATACTCACCTGGTTTACTTGCCTGGTTGACTCACCTGGTTATACTCACCTGGTTTTACTTGCCCGGTTGTACTCACCGGTTGTACTTACCTGGTGACTCACCTGGTTTACTTGGCCCGGTTGTACTCACCTGTTATACTCACCTGGTTGTACCCGGGACTCACCGGTTTTTAAACCCCAACCCGGTTGTATTTGCCTGGTTGTACTCACCTGGTTTTTCCACCCCTTTTTACTTGCCTGGTTTACAAACTGGTTATACCCCCCTGGTTGTACTCCCCCTGGTTTTTTACTCACCTGGTTTTATTCACCTGGTTTACTCCCTTTTGTACTCACCTGGTTGTACCACCTGGTTTACCCCACCTGGTTTTTACTCACCTGGTTTGTACTCACCGGTTTTACTCACCCCGTTGACTCCCTGGGTTTTACTTGCCCGGTTTACTCACCTGGTTGACTCAATTGGGTGTGCCACCTGGTTTTACTACCTGGGTTTACTCACCGGTTTTACCACCTGGTTTAAATCACCTGGGTTTTTACTACCGGTTTTACCCCCCCCGGTTGCACTCACCTGGGGGTGCTCACCTGGTTTACCTCCTGGTTTTACTCACCTGGTTGTACTCACCTGGGTTGTACTCACCTGGTTTACTCACCTGGGTTTTTAAATCACCTGGTTTTACTTGCCTGGTTGTACTCACCTGGTTGACTCACCTGGGTGGGGTCACCCCTGGTTGTACTCACCCGGGTTTACCACCTGGTTTTTACTCACCTGGTTTTACCACCTGGTTGTACTCACCTGGTTGTACTCCCTGGTTTACCACCTGGGGGGCTCACCTGTTGTACCACCTGGGGTAAACCCCCTGGGTTTTACCACCGGGTTTACTCACCTGTTGACCACCCGGTTTACTCACCTGGGTTTTACTCACCTGGTTGTACTCACCGATTGTACTCACCTGGTTGTCCTCACCTGGTTTTTCCTCACCTGGTTGTCTCACCTGTTGTACTCACCTGGTGTACTCACCTGGTTTTACTCACTGGTTGACTCACCCGGTTGTCTCACCTGGTTGTACTCACCGGTTGCACCACCTGGTTGTACCACCTGGGGTTGTACTCACCTGGTTGACCACCTGGTTTTACTCACCTGGGTTTTACTCACCTGGTTGTCCTCACCTGGTTGACTCACCTTTTTACTCACCTGGCTGTACTTACCTTTTACTCACCCGGTTTTACTCACCCGGTTTAAACCCCCTATTGTACTCACCTGGTTTTACTCACCTGGGTTTTACTCACCTGGTTTGCCTCACCTGGGTTTTACTCACCCCCGGGTTGTACTCCCGGTTGTACTTTCCTGGTTGTACCACCTGGTTGGTACCACCTGGTTTACTCCCCCTATTTTTACCCACCGGTTTACTCCCCCTGGGTTTTACTCAACAGTTTACTCACCTGTTGTATCCCGGTTGACCACCTGGTGAACCACCCCAGTTGTACTCACCTGGTTGTACTCACCTGGGTTTTACTAACCTGGTTGTACTCCCCTGGGTTTTACTTACCTTTTGTACCACCTGGTTTTTACTCACCTGGTTTTACTCACCTGTTTCCTCACCTGGTTTCCCACCTGTTTCTTACCCGGTTAAAATCACCTGGTTTACCACCTGGGTTTTACTCCCTAGTTTTTACCACCTGGTTTATACCACTGTTTTACTCACCTGTTGTATCACCCGGTTGTACTCACCTGGTTTACTCACCTGGTTGTACTCACCTGTTTCACTCACCTGGTTTTTACTCACCGGTTGTACCACCGGGGTTTTACTCACCTGGTTGCATCACCTGGTTGACACACCTGGTTGTACTCACCTAGTTTTTCTCACCTGGTTTACCACCTGGTTGTACTCACCGGGGTTTTCCCACCTGGTTTTACCACCTGGGTTTTATTCCCCGGGTTGACTACCTGTTTTACTCACCTAGTTTACTCACCTGGTTTTTACTCCCGGTTGTACTCAAACCATTGTACTCACCTGGTTTACTCCCCTGGTTTTACCACCTGGGTTTCCTCACCCCGGTTACTCACCTGGTTGTTCTCACCTGGTTGTACTTACCCGGTTGCTCAAACCCGGTTGTACTCACCGGTTGTACTCATGTAGTTGTACTCACCTGGGAGTACTCACCTGGTTTTACTCACCTATTGTACTCACCTGGTTTACTCACCGGTTGTACTCACCTTTGTAAACCACCGGGTTGTACTTACCTGTTTGGTCCCACCTGTTGTACCACCTGGGTTTACTACCTAGTTGTGGTTGCTGGGGTCGAGTAGCAACTCCCCCGGGCCCCGCCTCTCACTGGCCACTACAAAAAGGGCACTCTTCCCGCTCCCTGGCTTTATCATACCCCTTTTTTAAAACTTTATGGATCCTCCTCCCCACACTACCAAGATATTCCCTTCCTGACAAACCCCCGTGACTGAAGAAATAAATTCCTAACATCCCTGTGATTCTCAAAAGCTTCCTTCCCCGGGCCCCTTGTTCGTGACCCACTAACGATATAACCTGGATAACAAAAAGTGGACAAACACTGACTTTTAACTAATCCAAGAGACTTCTCAAATTATTTTTTGAGTAACTATTTTTAAATTTAAAAAAAACGTAAATAACTTTCACAACCTGACATTAAAAGGGTTCTTTTGAGGAAAACTCCGTAATAAATTTTGGGAGAAATTTCCGACAAAAGTAAAGTAAAAGGACCAAGTGCAACTAAAGGACATTTATTGTGGCAACGTTTCGCTCTTTAGGAGCTTTACAAGCCATTCCTTCTTGATAAAGCTCCTGGAGAGCGAAACGTTTTCCACAAAAAATGTCACTTAGGAAACAAACTGTTCTAATTATTATTTTTTAAAATAACAATAACTTTAAACCTACATACAATCTCAGCCTTAAAGTTTCAAGCTGACTGAAGATCATTTTTTCAGTTATTTTTTGCAGAAACCCCAAAAAAATTTTTGGATCAGTTTTAAATTTTACAAAATTAGTGGCCCCACAGGTTTTAAAAACCCAAAAAAATTTTGTGGCCCAAAAGTTTAACCCAACAAAATCTGTGGGCCACACAATTAAAAAAACCCAAAAAAAAAAACTGTGGCCTAAAAAGTTTTAAAAAACCCCCCAAAACTGTGGCCACACAAGTTAAAACCCCAAAAAAATCTGTGGCCTCACAAATTTAACCCAACAAAACTGTGGGCCCCACAAGTTTTAAAAAAAAAAAAAAATCGTGGCCACACAAGTTTAAAAACCCCAACAAAATCGGCCCTCGAAAGTTTAAAACCCAACAAAATCTGGGGCCCCCAAGTTTTAAAACCCACAATATCTGTGGCCTTCACAAGTTTAAAACCCAAAAAAATCTGTGGCCCCAAAAATTTTTAACCCAACAAAATCTTGGCCCACAAAGTTTTTAAAAAAAACCCCAAAAAAATCTGTGGACTCACAATTTTAAACCCCCCAAAAAAATTGTGGCCTCCCCTTTTCCCCCAAAAATATCGGGGCCATAAATTTTACCCAACAAAACTGTGGGCCCTACAATTTAAACCCAACAAAATCGTGGCTCACAAGTTTTAAACCCCAAAAAAACTTGGCTCCAAGTTTAACCCCACAAAATCTGTGGCCACACAAATTTTTAAAAACCCCAACAAAATTTTGTGCCATACAATTTAACCCAAACAAAAACTTGGGCCCCCAAGTTTAAACCCAACCAAAAACTTTGGCCAACAATTAAAAACCAAAAAAACTGTGGCCAACACAAGTTTTAAAACCCAAAAAAAACTGTGGCCCACAAAATTAACCCAAAAAAACTGTGGCCTCACAAGTTTTTCCCAACAAAATCTGTGGGCCCCACAATTAGCCCAACAAAAACTGTGGGCCCCACAAGTTTAAAAAACCCCTCAAAACTGTGGGAACACAAGTTTAAAAAAACCCAAAAAAAAAACTGTGGCCACACAATTTAAAACCCCAAAAAAATCTGTGGCCACACAAGTTTAAAACCCCAAAAAAATCTTGGCCACACAAGTTTAACCCCAACAAAATCGGGCCACACAATTTAACCCAACAAAATCTGTGGCCCAAAAGTTTAACAAAAAAACCCCTTTTGTGGCAACACAAGTTTAAAACCAAACAAATCTTTTGGGCCAAAACAAGTTTAAAAAACCCAAAAAAAATCTGTGGCCACACAATTTAAACTCAACAAAACTGGGTCCACAAGTTAAAAAAACCCCAAAAAAATCTTGGCCACACAATTTAAAAAACCCAAAAAAAACTTGGGCCCCACAAATTTAACCCAACAAATCTGAGGCCTCACAAGTTTAACCCAAATAAAACTGTGGCCACCAAGTTTAAAAAACCCAAAAAAATATGTGGCCACCCAGTTTAACCCAAAAAATCTGTGGCCCACAAATTTTTTAAAACCCAAAACAAAATCTGGGGCCCACAAGTTTAACCCAACAAAACTGGGGCCACACAAGTTTTAACCCCCCAACAAAATCAAGGCCCACAAAGTTTAACCCAAACAAAATCTGGGGGCCTAAACAATTTTTAAAACCCCCAACTAAACTGGGGCCCACACAAATTTAACCCAACAATACTGGGGCCAAACAAAGTTTAAAACCCAACAAAAACTGGCCACACAAGTTTAACCCAAACAAATCTGTGACCACCAAGTTTAAACCAAACAAAATCTGGGGCCACACAATTTTAAACCCAACAAAATCTGTCCACACAATTTAAACCCAACAAAATCTTTGGCCACAAAAGTTTAAACCCCAACAAAATTTTGGGCCACACAATTTTAAACCCAAACAAATCGTGGCCACACAATTTTAAAAAACCCCAACAAAATCTGTGCCACACAATTTAAAAACCCAACAAAATCTTGGGCCACACAATTTAAAAACCCAACAAAATCGGGTGGCCACAACAAGTTTAACCAAACAAAATCTGTGGCCACACAAGTTTAAAAAAACCCAACAAAATCTGTGGCCACAAAATTTTTAAAAACCCAACAAAATCTGTGGCCACACAAGTTTAACCCCCAACAAAATCTTGCCACACAAGTTTAACCCCCAACAAAATTTTGGGGCCACACAATTTAAAAAACCCCAAAAAAAAACTGTGGCCACACAAGTTTAAACCCCAACAAAATCTGTGGCCACACAATTTAAAAACCCAACAAAATCTGGGGCCACCAATTTAAAAAAAACCCAACAAAATCTGTGGCCACACAATTTTTAACCCCAAAAAAAATCTGGGCCACACAAGTTTACCCAACAAAAATCTGTGGCCACAAAAGTTGGGCCCAAAGAAACCCCATTCCCTGCACAAGACGCATCATCACTGATATGATATTTTTCAGAAGTGTATATTTTTACGAAAAAAGTGGTAATACCACAGGGATCACACAGCATCTGTGGAAGGGAAGGGATGAAAAATTCGATCCAAAAAAAAAGGGAAGAAAACCCGGGTTTCCCTTGGGTGAAGGGGCTCCACCACATCAAGGGGAAAAAATAATGCAAAACGGTAAAAAAAAGACACAATATTTAGAGGCTAAATAGGAAAATGGCCGACGGGAGTTTATTCTAATCCAAGGAAAGAAATATGTGACAAAGGCTTTTGTAACATTGTGAAGAGCCACCATAATATACACAAATACAGTTAACAATATAACATAGTTAAAATACATCGCAGCACATTGAAAAAGATCTTGGGGGTAACCCAAAAAAGTCAGTGACTCATTTCGACTGGGGTTCATTTAATTTTTCCCTAAATCCT
The DNA here is from genome assembly GCF_026875155.1 of Cherax quadricarinatus. Lineage (NCBI taxonomy): Eukaryota > Metazoa > Arthropoda > Malacostraca > Decapoda > Parastacidae > Cherax > Cherax quadricarinatus. The sequence goes on from NW_026505126.1 coordinate 12,978, forward strand.
CCCTCATCTTTCCCCAAGATACATTTAAAAACGTTGAAAATTTGGCCTTCGAAAAGTATTCCCCGAGCAATAAGCGAAAATTTGTTATGCAACAAACAAAATTGGTGCTAAAATGCTTCCAAAAATAGGAGATCTCCCCCCATAAACCAAAAAAATTCGTAAATCATTAAGGACGCCGACTGGGAAATTCTGTAGCTCTTGGGATAAGCCTGTAACTACTATTTTAATCCTGGGTAGAGTATACCCGGGGTATACCTGGAGTTACCGGAAAGGTTTCCGGACCAACGCCCCCCGGCTCCGTCTGTGACCAGAGGAGAAATTTAAAAAAGTTCAGCAGGGTTGGGTTACGTAAAACTTAAATAGTTTTGCTTCAACCTGGAGTGAAAACAAATTAGACGGACCGTTTTCCCTTCTCTCCCCTAGGGTAAAAAAAATATCTTTATTCTCCAGTACAATGTAAAGGTATACAGACCATAGCTGACATCCATGATTACACCTGTAAGAAACCCGCTTGTTATGCTGAGCATTTCCCGCAATTCGGTCAATTTTGTCCCAGGATGCGACCCACACCAGTCGACTAACATCAAGGTACCTATTTTACTGATGGGTGAACAGGGACAGCAGGTTATCTTCAGGAAACGCGTTCTTGTGTTTTCCAGCCGTACCGGAGATTCGAACTCCGGACCTCAGTGTGTGAGCTGAGTGCGCTACCGATCGAAAAACCGGGACTGTCCTCCACACTTTCCCATCCATGTAGGTGATCTAAGAATGCTATATAGGATCCACCTAGATTCCAAGTCTCGCATACATAAATTAGCCAGGACTACATTAAAGGGAGCCTATGGGTGACTCTTCTGAAAGGTGATTCATCAACCAGGTTGACTCCGTTACCTGACGTTGTTAGGGATTTATGTTGTTTATAATTAGTAACGTTAGCAAAATAGTCGTTCAGATTATCATGGAATATAACTTCGATAAACATCCTTGACTCTTGTATTAACTCTACCATGAATCTGTATATTTGCAAAAATCAGGCACTTACAGAGCTGGTACGAACATTCTACATAGCAATCCTCAGAAAAAAAAAAATACCACGGATGAGGTTAGAACCTGCGATCAGAGAGTCTCGTAACTCCAGACCGACGTGTTAGCCACTGGTCCAGCTGGCTACAATAAGATTCATCCAACTAGGTATATTTATACACAGTAGGAAGGTTAGCACAGGCACCACTGAGACCACAAATGCAAATTTTTTACAGACGAAATTTTCCAGCTAGCGTGGCCAGGACGAACTCTAACTCAAGTCCTCTCAAAGCCCGTCAACGGCAATCCTCAAAACACATTCGTGGTGAAAGCAAATTTGCCTAGTCCTTGGCAGTCCTTTTCCCTCCTCTTCTCTCTCTCTCTCTCTCTCTCTCTCCTTTCCTTCCAATCACTGAACAGTCTCCCTCTTACTTCTCCCCAACTTAATTACCTTTCTCATTCTCTTGGCCAGATTACCTTAACAAATTACAGTTTTCATTCTCAGAACATCCAGTTCTCCTGCTACTCCTTTCTTTCCTTTTCCCAAATTCCTATTTTCTTTAAATGTCCAACAATTCATTTTCTCAGTCCCCTCTTTTACTTATGGGGTCGTTTTTGGATATTTAAACTTTTCCACTGGAACCAAGGAAAACAAGTAAATTTTTATAGTGAAATTTTTTTAGTTAACGCGGTTTTTGTATTCCGAAACAAAATTTACATTCTCTCATCAACAAAGGTTTAGTGGGTGTAAACAAGGGTTATTATACATTTTTTTGTAAAATGGGCGGGGTCCACCTCTAGTGTAAATTGTGGGACCCACAGCCTTGGGAAAAGGGGGATAAATATTTTACTATTTGTCACTGATTATAAGGGAAAATCCATCCGCCCTCAAGCGGGAGCGCGTCCCCGAAAACAGCGGCATTCCCTCTCGAACAGCCGTACTGATCGGACAGAAAACTAGCTGCCCTGGGTTTCCCAATTAAACCATACCACAGGGGGGTTTGCCCCGGGTCAGAGAGCTCAAAACCCAGACCGTCGCGTTAGCCACGGGGACAGTTTTGAAACTCTCTGACCGGGTTCAAACCCCCCCAAAGATAGGGTTGTTTTTCAATCGTGATCGTCCCTATTCCCTGATAGTCTTTTCCCTAGCTCCTTGAGGAATTTACATACACTCTTTCCCCATGACCAAGGGTCTCCAGCCTAGGAACAAAATATAAGGGTGGCAAGTTCTTCGATTTTCTAGACTTTTGGGAACCCCTGAAGCTGGCAGCTGCGCCCCCTTTCCCCTCCCTGGTGTATTGGAGATAAAATTCAGCCAAGAATCACAGTTAGTCCAACAAAACCCTTTCCGTCTATCCAGGCTTGAAGGGGGATACCATCCCGCGCTCTTTCTGCATCAAATCTGCATAGTTGGGATGGCCCCCCATATTGCTGGGGGATCGCAAAGTAGGGTCCTCTTAATAATGTTTTAACCTCCTCATTCTTGCAATCTTTCCCTCAATTTTTCGGCACACAAGACCATGGTAACCAACTAGTTTTCTTATGGATATATTATTAAAGGGGGTAAATTTCGGATCTAAAGATGATGTGTAAGTTTCCCCTTAAAGTTAAATATTGGGACGCAAGGCCAATTTTGGCTCCTGGAGTGTGAGGGGAACACGTCCCCAAACAATTTTGTGGGGCTCTCGATGGACCAAAGTCCCCAAAAATCAAACTGGACCAAAATCACATTTACCAACTGGACCAAAGTCACATTCACTCAACTGGACAAAAATCACATTCACCACTTGACCAAAGTCACATTTACCAACTGGACCAAAGTCACATTCACTCAACCGGACCAAAGTCACATCCAGTCAAGGGCCCAAAATCCATTTACTCAACTGGACCAAAATCAATTCACTCAACTGGACCAAAGCACAAATTTACTTTAACTGGCCAAAGTCACACACTCAATTGGACCAAAGTCACATTCACCAACGGGCCAAAGTCACATTTGGTCAACTGGACCAAATCACATTCAATCATTGGGCCAAATCACATTCACCAACTGGGGCCCAAAATCACATTCCTCAACTGGACGAATTTTAACTTTAAAAAAATGGGAAAAAACTTTTTCCGGAATCCTGGACTAATGTCACAAGCAAACCTGTCGAAGGGGACACCCACTAAAATTTGACGAATCGAAAAACCCAAATGAACAAAGTTACCTCCTAAACCCGGTTTACTTGGGCACCAACGGTTGACGTGTCACTAAACGGTTTACTGTTCACTAAACTGTTTTACGGTCACTAAACGGCTACGGTCACCTACAAACTGGTTGACTGTGTCACCTTCTTAACGGCTGACTGTGTCACCCAAAAATGGGACGGGCTTAAACTGGTTGACTGTGCCCTATTAAACTGGTTGACTTGTCATAAACTGGTTGACTGTGTCACTAAACTGGTTACTGGTCCCACTAAAAGGTTTACTGTTTATCATGTGGGGGTCTACGTGGTTTAGGGGGAGAAATACTCACTAGGCTTTTATACTATAATTTTCTGTTATTGGACAGAGTTTTTGCCAGCCGTACCATCTCCTTGGGTTTCACCGTAAAACTGCTAGCCCTCTGGCCGTACCCCCCCAGTGGGGGTTTTGAATAGTGTCGCTCAGACAATATGAAGACCCTGACTCAAGACGGTTGGTCGTTGAGTCAACGGAACCCGTTATAACGGTA